>CM035797.1:26497533-26685033 GCA_020466265.1 Siphamia tubifer | reverse complement strand
TCTTAACTTTAATGCCTGTTATTGTGAGAAACAGTTCACCCTAGTAACCGGCGTTAACCGTTACTGTGTGTGGGAAATAGTGTGACCCTCTACGCCAGGTTGGTGTTGGGGTGTGATTGACAGGTGTCTGATGACATCAGTTGGAAAGCGAGCACTTTGTCACAACACGCCACCATCAGTGTCACATAATAATGATGTTTGAGTGAGACAACCAAGAGTGTGTCTGTGGGTAGGTGTGCTGATAAGTTTCTCCCGTGCTGTGGTGTGAAAATGTCCTTCACGTTTGGAAACTGAGTAACCCAGAGGAAACTACTGTGTCAGGGGAAAAAAAAAACCATGTAAATCTACTTGGATGAACTGAAAGGTACAGTAACAGCTGCAGATAAAGGGGAAAAATGACCTCGAAAATATACACTTTCCTCATGCGACTCTGTGATTGGTCCAAATCAAAAGACTAGATATGAATGTCGATGACATAATGCCATTTTATGTCATGAGCAAACTTCAAACTTCAAACTTCAGTCTCAAGAAATGTCGAAGAGAAGCAGAGTCAAATGTGAACTGTCAAAAGAGTAATTATATCCGTCATATATTTAACCCCCTGCCTGAAAACACCTGTGATTAACCAAACTGAGCATCACAGGATAAACCGTTTACAGCCCACACGTCCACAGAAGGGGGTCGAAATCCTGCTCCCTGCATAGTTACATCAGAATATGCAGAACTGGAATGATGGGAGTTTGGCTCAAGTACTGCAGCTTTTAATGAGTCATACTGTGTAGAAGGTTTTAAAAAAGGAAGGGTAGAGTAGAGTAGAGTAGAGTAGAGTAGAGTAGAGTAGAGTAGAGTAGAGTAGGGTAGAGTAGAGTAGGGTAGAGTAGAGTACGGTAGGGTAGGGTAGGGTAGGGTAGGGTAGAGTAGAGTAGAGTAGAGTAGGGTAGAGTAGAGTAGGGTAGAGTAGGGTAGGGTAGAGTAGAGTAGAGTAGAGTAGAGTAGAGTAGGGTAGGGTAGAGTAGAGTAGAGTAGAGTAGGGTAGGGTAGAGTAGAGTAGAGTAGAGTAGGGTAGAGTAGAGTAGAGTAGAGTAGAGTAGAGTAGAGTAGAGTAGAGTAGAGTAGAGTAGAGTAGAGTAGAGTAGGGTAGAGTAGAGTAGGGTAGGGTAGAGTAGGGTAGGGTAGGGTAGAGTAGAGTAGAGTAGAGTAGAGTAGAGTAGAGTAGGGTAGGGTAGAGTAGAGTAGAGTAGGGTAGAGTAGGGTAGAGTAGAGTAGAGTAGAGTAGGGTAGAGTAGAGTAGGGTAGAGTAGAGTAGAGTAGAGTAGGGTAGAGTAGGGTAGAGTAGAGTAGAGTAGAGTAGAGTAGAGTAGAGTAGGGTAGAGTAGGGTAGAGTAGAGTAGAGTAGAGTAGGGTAGAGTAGAGTAGGGTAGAGTAGAGTAGAGTAGAGTAGAGTAGGGTAGAGTAGAGTAGAGTAGAGTAGAGTAGAGTAGAGTAGAGTAGAGTAGGGTAGAGTAGAGTAGGGTAGAGTAGAGTACGGTAGGGTAGGGTAGGGTAGGGTAGGGTAGGGTAGGGTAGGGTAGGGTAGGGTAGGGTAGGGTAGGGTAGGGTAGAGTAGAGTAGAGTAGAGTAGGGTAGAGTAGAGTAGAGTAGAGTAGAGTAGAGTAGAGTAGAGTAGGGTAGAGTAGGGTAGGGTAGAGTAGAGTACGGTAGGGTAGGGTAGAGTAGAGTAGAGTAGAGTAGAGTAGGGTAGAGTAGAGTAGGGTAGAGTAGGGTAGGGTAGAGTAGAGTAGAGTAGAGTAGGGTAGGGTAGGGTAGAGTAGAGTAGAGTAGAGTAGAGTAGGGTAGGGTAGGGTAGAGTAGAGTAGAGTAGGGTAGAGTAGAGTAGAGTAGAGTAGAGTAGGGTAGAGTAGAGTAGGGTAGGGTAGAGTAGGGTAGGGTAGGGTAGAGTAGAGTAGAGTAGAGTAGAGTAGAGTAGGGTAGGGTAGAGTAGAGTAGAGTAGGGTAGGGTAGAGTAGAGTAGAGTAGAGTAGAGTAGAGTAGAGTAGGGTAGAGTAGAGTAGAGTAGGGTAGAGTAGAGTAGAGTAGAGTAGAGTAGAGTAGAGTAGAGTAGGGTAGAGTAGAGTACGGTAGGGTAGGGTAGGGTAGGGTAGGGTAGAGTAGAGTAGAGTAGAGTAGGGTAGAGTAGAGTAGAGTAGAGTAGAGTGTCAAAACACAGTAATGTCCTGTCAGAGAACAAACTTTAATTGATTGCCAATCCAATAGTTATTTGAATATGAAATAGCTTTTTGTTTTGAATAATCCTTTATGGTCCAACTAAAGTAGAAATTAATTTAGTAAGGGAATATTTATTTTCAAAGTGGCCGAACTACCAGCGGAGTGATATGGTACCGTGAATCTGAAGTGACAAACTCGTTGCCATTGGCAGCGGGGATTAATGACGCAGCGGGCGGATATTGAGAAAAATCCGCCCACAGAATGTTGGGAACGTCCATTCAAAGTGAATGGGAGCTGTCGCAATATTCTAGAAGGCTATAGAATAAAATGTAAAAACATGGGTCATTTCGTAACACTGATCTGTCAAACTGTCTCTAAAATGTCCCGTCACAAAGATTTTGAATACCATGTTTTGACAATAGAATAGAATAGAATAGAATAGAATAGAATAGAATAGAATAGAATAGAATAGAATAGAATAGAATACAAATATTGCAATGAAATGTCTTTGGCGCCAAGAGAGAAAAGTTAAAATAATAATAAACTGGAAAATACACTCCATTAACTGTCAGTTTATTTTTGTAATATCCTCTTGAGATATACTTTAATGGACAATTGGACCAACATTTTCTAAATTGATATAGATGTCAGGTCTGAGTAATAGATCAAAAGTCTGTTTCTGATCGATACAAAAGCTCCCCTATTGCACACTTCAGGAATAAAGTTAGCAGTGACATTTAAGTGAAGAGGAATAAGCTGAATCCTCCGGCTGAAATGTGCTTATTTATCGACCCTCTATGTCATGGTTCATGTGCTGAGTGTGCAGCGTTAATACACAGTGATGCTTGAGGAGACGGCCTTTTATTTAAAACCCTTTCCCACTCACACACACTGAACCTTGTGCTGTGACTAATGAGCAGGTGAGACGGAGTCTGGAAAACACTCCATCAATGTTTCATTACTGACCTGGTGAACTCTGATTCCCCACCTCACACCCTGGAGGACTGTTAACGCTGGACAATAAAAGCGGTGGAATAAGGAAATCCACCTTAATTGTGAATTTGCATCATATTGATTAAATAAACAACTGTTTTGTTTAGTTTATACTAAATTGTAAAGTGTGTTCTATTCAGCAGCTTAAGCACTATGGTCAAGGTCGACACAAAAAGCTTCTCATGTATTCTATTATTTACGGTGCATTAACTGTGGAGGTCATCTGTAGCCTCAGGACGTGCAAGACTTAGTGGTGTTTTCATGATCGTGTCAGAAGATGAGTGGCGTTACTATGTGTGTTGAGCGTGTAAAAGGTTTAAATCGAAAACATGTCAAGCCTTTTTGCGTTGGTTTCTACTGAATGAAGTGCCATTTGCTCTGAAAGACCTACAGAATAATGCAATGACATTTGTGGTCCTTCACCAAATTTGTATGTGTTGTTTCCATGACAACAACTTCCAGTGTGATGTTAATGCAGGAGGTTGGCATTCTGCTACTAATGTTAACAACAAAACACATGAAAATAGCTAAATTGACAACACACGGGGTACAAAAGGGTAGCAAGCATTTTCATTTCTGCTGAAAACATAGGAGCAGTTTTTGCCACTATTGTGAACTGGAGAATGGTTATTAATATTTCATTATTTTTGCAAAGTTTGGCTTCATATAGCTTGGAAAATTGAGCGCTATGAGAGTTGCTAAGTATATGGGATTATAGGCTATAAGGTGATAGGGATATTAATGTCTTATATTTAGGTTTTATATATGTTATGGTTAGTATGTATGTTTATTGACATGGATTTTTATGGCTATTGATGTAGTTAAAGATAGATATATAAGGTGTGATTAGAAAAGGGTGGAATTTTTTAAAAAGTGCATACTTCTGCGCACTTGTTTTTTGAACTTGTTCATATTCTGATTTGATTATACTTATGTTATTAATTTTTTGTTTAGTTTTTTCACTCGTTCAATAAGAACTACTCAATAATAAGTTCAATAACAAAAATTCACTCTTTACTTTTTTTTCTAGATATTTTTTCTCAATTTTACACACGTTTGTTTGATGGGAAAATCGTTCATTCATTCTTTCAAAGTGGAAAAAAACAGACAGAGCAGAGTAGAGCTGCAAAAGAGAGAGGAGGGGAAGCTGTGCATACTGAGCTTTCCTCTCTAATATCCATCCATCTGATGATAATGATTGGCTCAGTCATTTCCCTGCCGTCACTTTCTTCAGCCAGAGGCAAAAGCAGAGAATTGAAAGCACTGCATCAGAGGTGATTGTAATCTGCATTACTGTTACTGCTATGATTGTTCTTCTGTTTTTTTTTTTTTCTGTTTCAGGTAAGATGTAAAATGTGACAGCCAAACACTCTAGGGTTACCGAACCAGTACACTGTAAACCCAAATAAGTTAGCAGAACTCAAACAATTTAAATTTAAAAAAAATACAAGTTTCCAGAACTTAAAATGTAGATGTTTATTACAGTATACTTAAATTAAAACATTATTAACTTAGCATTCTAATGTTCTGTCAGTCCTACTGGGAGACTAAGGGTTCAGTGTCTTTGTCCAAGGACACTTGGACATGTGGACAGACAGAGCTGGGACGTTAACCTCTGACCCTTCAGTCATTGGACGACCTGCTCTACCAACTGAACCACAGCCACTGTTTTATGATCGCAATTTTTTTGGTGTGATAGATATTGGTGGTTACTTGTAGTGACTCAGTTAAGTTTATTGTTTTCAATAATCCTCATTTAAAACAATAGAAATAACAGAACAATATCATTCTCAGCATTTAATGACTTAATTCCACTCAGTTGTACCTCATCTATGTTAAGTTATGTTTATTTATATCCACAATAGTTCCCCTTAATAAAAAAAAGTATTTAAATAGAAGAATATGTTACAACAACTGAATACATTTGAGTTAGTAGTACTATTTATGAAACTTTGAGTATTCATTATTCATTATTCACTTTCAGTATTTAATTATTCTGAACACTCAGGTGTACAGTTATTTACCCCTGAAAACCTTAAACAGCCAAACAATAGCACCTACTGATCTAAAATGTTTAACGGCTTTAGAAGCATTTAAATCATTCAGGAAAATTTTCATTTCTTACCTTTTCATCAATAAAACCCTTGTAGTTTGACAACGAGAGTGGATAAGTCACTTTTCCCAATTTTTACAGTTTTAATATAATAACCCCTGAATAAATGAGGTTTTGAGAATATCAATATAATCAGTAAATTACAACTAAGAAAATACCTAATGAAAAATGCAGGAGATAATTCTGTAAGAAATGATAGTAACATTAAATGCAGAAAAAAAATAGTTCTATATCTTTCTAGGGTTAAATCCACTCTGTGATTACAACTTCAGTAACATTTCATAATATCTAGATCTGTTGCTGTTTCACATTTAGCATGTGAATAACATTAATTTACAGCTATCAGTTTTAATCCATAAAGATCCGGTGCTATTTCTGTGCTAGTCCTTAAATGACTTTTTGTCTATATTTGATCTTTTATGCAGTGATTTATCACCATTGATTGTAATATTATCTTCCTTATTTTTAATTTTCTTCAGTAAACCGTGTATTTTCCTATATTTAATTCACTGGTCATGTTGATGTTCATGAAAGTTCAGATTAAAGTTCAGGGTTATTCTATCAGAAACAGAGAAAATAGAAGAAAAAAAGTGATGATTGCAGCAAATATATCAATACCTAAACATAAAAATAAGTGTCTCCATCCACTGCCATTGATCCAACTCTGTGGGTTTTACTGGTGAATCAATGTTGTACAAGATGTGTTTCTGCATTCACTACAGAGCCTCTGAATATCTAAATGGGTCATATCCAATGACCAGGAAAAGATAGGAAACTGCATTTTATACCAATTATTTGCATGTATCGATCAGATTAGTGAATCAAAAGGTATTAAACATTTTACATCAGTAGATGAATTTAGTCTCCAGTCTTTATGGGTTCAATACAAATGTTCTAAAAGCATAAACCACATTAACATAGTGCTCTCACCCACAACAAAAGACACATATATATATCTCATTTGGTGTAATCTGCCTGTACCAAGTGTTTCATGTAGGATTTAAATGGACTGAAAAAATGAAGATGAGCCCTACTGGTGTCCTCAAAAGTTTACATACCCTAACATCATTTCAACACTCCTGACTGATGACATCCTTTAATTTCTGAAATGTCAAGTACACTGAAAATGGCTCCCTGTCAGAAATATAAAAAAAAATAAATCCCGAGCTGAGCACAGGTATAACAGATAAACCACAGAATTAGCTGAACTTTGACTCGTTGGTACAAACTGTTGTTGTGTGTGTGTGTTTTTTCCGCGGCTGATTTTCCACTTGACATTGACATCCTTCTCTATCAACCATTCTTATCTTACTTCTCCCCATCTAAGGTTCTGTCAAATTTCTCAACACAAATACTAAAGGGGGTGATCACTTCAGTCCTTGTAAATTGCTGAATTCCTGATCTCATCTTTCTCCTTCTCCTTCACTCTTAGATTCCTCCCTCCTGATCAGTGATGGATAAGCTTTCAGTATTCTGCACGCCAGCTTTGGCAGCGTTCATTAATCACATTCCCACATACTGATTGCTGGATGCTGAGCCTGATCATTGGCATAATACGACTACACCGCTATGTTTTATCACCTTATTTGTCTAAAATGCTCATTTTTATTGCATTTTAAGGTTTTACTCCGTGTTCAACCACATATTTGACATCACAGGGTAAGAAAAAATGTCTGCTTGTATTTATTTTAAATATATACATTTCTAGACAAAGCATGTTTATAGCATTATTTATACACATGGTGCTTACAGAGTCATAAATAAAAAAAAAAATAGAAGAATAAAGGACATTAAAAATCACAAAAGGGTAAAAGTAAAATGTGACTTTAAAATGAATACATCAATTAGCTATATTAAAACCATACATTAAAATAAATACAGACATTAAGATAAAAGAAAAATGTATGTAGAAGACAAGATTGAAAAGAGTACATTTGTTCTCATTAAAGCTGTTTTGTGATATTGATATGTTGCACAACAACACGGATGTAAAAACGACAAGGCTAAATATATGTTTGTCACAAAGCTTATCTGTGATTGTTTGACCTCCTCATGACCTCTCAGCCAGTCAGGTGGTTCCCCTCAGGGACTGTTTTAGCAGACGTCTGTTCACCTCAGTCATTTCTATATTCGTCTCTGTTATAGTTTCTCCTTCATCTTTATTGAGTCTTTGAGCTCTTTGACTGTTTTGTCAGTTGAACGTCTGTGTTGTCCGTAGCTTTAAGTCACCACAAATTGCAATATTTCCTTTACAGTATAACTAGGCATTAAATAGTTTTATAATTTTGTCTTATTCAGCCTCATAGTTTCCTCCTTATGTTTCAGACTCTTGACCTTTTGGATCTGTCAAAATGTTATCCTTATTTTAACAGTGTCACAAGCTAGATTGTATCCTGAGGTGTTTGTGTGTGTGTGTGTGTGTGTGTGGGTTTGTGTGTGTGCATCGCAGTGTATTAGGATCAGTTTTCAGTTTCTAACATATGCGCGCATTTATTACTCCCTGCCGCCCAAGTGTGTGACATGCCCTTTGTGTCAGATTTCATTCCTGTTTATAATAAAAGGAGCATAATGTATAGAAAAATATTCATATCGACCCTCTGGAATAACATTACTTACAAATGTGCGAGGGTCTACTGTTGAATGTGTTGAATGTGTGTCTAAGTGTGTCAACTGTGGTCGGTCAGCTATGCTTCTGCAACGGAAGCCATATATCTCACCTCGTCTGACAGCATCAAAGAGCCGAAAACATTCAGGCAACATTTCTGTCAGACCCAGGCAGATCCCTGACCTCAGAACTATCTGTTCTCTACACTAAGATTAGACTGACGTTAGTGGAATGAGACAGAGGAAAGTGGCAATGGACAGTGACGCAAAAGCTGCACTGTACTTTAAGATAACTTTAAAACACAGAACAGTTTCTATGTCATTATGTGTTTAATGTAATATCAAACAGAGCCAACCAAGGTCTGAGTCAGATTATTTGGTATAAATATTTTGAATATTTTTGATAGTAATGCTGATGTCTTAACAAAACTATCACACTATGACTGAACTAGCCAAACATAAGCATCTACTGATTTTAAATATTCAAAAAAAAAACAAAAAAAAAACTGTTAAGCTACAAACATTCAGTTATGTCAGTGATTTTAAAAGTATCATGCAGAATGTGGTGAAGGAGGAATGTCATTGTTGAATGGTTGAATAGTTGTTATTGTGTTTTATTGTCTCATTGTCTATCAGGTATGTGTTTTACATTGCCCAGGTCTCCCTTCCAAAAGTTATTTTTGATCTAAATGGGACTTTCTAGTTAAATAAAGAGGAAAAAAATGTCGGAGAACTTTTGAACTATTAACCCTGACATTACGATTAAATAATTTGTACTGAACATTGGAACACTATCACTATCTGTGAATTTGAAGTAATGTTAAATGTTCAGTCAATGATACATTTTGCTGAAAAGGCTTTGATATAACTTTAGAATTTGAAGGTTTGCATGGGTTCTCTCTGGGTACTCTTGTATGCACTGGTTAATCTAAATTATCCATCGATGTGAATGTTAGAATGATCATTTGTTTCTATATGTTCAGCCCTGTGATGAACTGATGACATGTTGAGTATGTACACCGTCTTTACCCATATGTAGGTGGAATAGGCTCCGAGTAAGGATAGAGCAAGTACAGAAACTGAATGAATGAATGAACTTTAGAATTTACCCTGTTTTTATGAACATTCAGTAAACTAAGTAAGAGAATACAAAAATACAAACTGCAGATTATAAAAGTGGTGATAAATAATGTTAAATGTAGAGCATAATCATATCGTTAGCCTCATACCATAATTGCCATAATAGTCAGTTTTTGGTCAAATTGATATATTTGCATAACTTTACTCCCCTACCACTGCTGCATCATCCTGTCTTACTGCCTATGTCATTGACCAATCAGAACACTCATAAAAAAACAAGTGCAAAAACATACCTGCCCAAGTCTTTCATTTGACTTAGGCAGTTTTGCTACCAGCTGTTTGACTTAGGCAGTTTGAATGTATGCAAAATGGCAGAAAAAAAATGCAAAATGTTCTCAGAAAAACTTCCTAAGTCAAAGGCATAATCCGCCAAAGTCAATTTTATTTAATAAAACAAATGATGTTGGGTTTTGTTCTTTTTTCATACTTTTCTTCTCATCTACTTGAATGTTCTGTGAAAAAATCAATAAAAAATATGGATGTGACTTTTAGAAAATGTGTTTTTTCTCGTTTTCCAAAAACACACAAAAAAAATGACTTAGGCAATTATGGTATGAAGCTGACGATTATGAAAGTTGTTTAATAGAATCCAAGAATAATGTCTTTATGTTTATAGATGTACATATTATACTAATACACAAAATTAACTTCCTTTAACTCACTGTATATTTTCTGATATAAATCCTCAACTACCACTAGATGTAGCTGCCAACTAAATACTCATATGTGTTTGTGTGAAATGAAAAGAAAGAAAGAAAAAGATGGAAGCAGATGGATCAGGAGAGAAAAACTTGTGTTTATCTTGTGTGACTGTCCACTCTGTGCCCTAAACCTGCAGCTGTCATGCTGTATACATTCATTGGTGCACACATCACCTTATATGGAACAGGGTCAAAAAGTCATTTGTCTGAATGCATTGACCATATAAAGCCATAGTCAAAGGTTGTTTTCTACTATTCTTTTTCACTATTATGTTGAGAATAGAAGAAAAACGACCTATAATTTCAGTATAGTGAGTTGTCCCAAGGAGGTAAACAACCATCATCAACCTAAAACATTGAATACACTTCTTCAATTCATATAAAAGCACTTTCTTAGCTTTTCTGTGATAGTACAAATGCTTGTTTTATGTTCAGTTAATGATATACTTTATTTTAAAAAAATCCCTTGATACAATAACCTGTGAATTTAGTCTGAGTTTTTACAAACATCTACATGATTGGTAAATTATATGTAAGAAAACACCTTATTTTCACTGAAAAATTTAAAATGGAAATGGTAGTATTATAATTGATGATGATAAATTGCTTGGCAAAGGTTAAATATGGAGAATGAATTCATTTGGAAGTCACCACAAAAGTTGGTGTAGGTCTTTAAGGTTAATTTATGGATAAAATCAGCAATTAGGTACAACTAATGCTCAAAAAACAAGCTTTTTTATATGTGGATAAAACAAACACTGATCACTTTCTTTGGACGTTATTTACCAGTTTGCCATCTTTGTCATTTGATATTTAACAGATAGCCTATTTAGACCATATATACTGGGATTTGCACCATGACAGCCAATAAAGGATATTCTCCTTTACCTGGCATGCTACTATCTAACATCACATTGTCTGGTGTTTAACCCAGATGGCTTATTTAACATGTGAGGCCATCTTGGATTCAGAACGGGGCTCAGGTGTGTAGCTTTGGTTTCTGTCAGCAGAGACTTCTTTAATCATGTCATGGTATTACTGTGTGCCAGGTTGTAAGTCTTACTGTATGAATGAAATGACTCTATATTTTTAATTAAAAAAACAGGCTAGGAACCACATGGACTGTAATAGAGATTCAGGTGTGGGCCATGATGCCAGGATTAAGCTAACATGTAGCAACCTAATGTTTAGCATGGAGACAGTTTACTAGTAATAGACAAAATCAGGAAAACACAGAGTAACAGATATTGTTGGTTTACAGGGAAATTCATTAAGTTCATACCATCATATAAATGCTACACTAGTGCTATCAACTAACCGTTAGTTAGCATTAATTAGCGCAAACTGCTATTTGCTTTTTCTCATGTCCTTAACTTTAATTCCACAAATATATCCTTGGATGAAGTCGGTGTAGTCTTTTTGCTCAACACCCCAGGGATAGGATGTTCAACTCCATTTGTTCTGCTGTTATTGGGGGAAGCAGCTCCACTTACAGTATCTGTTCACATCTGAGGTAAATGTCAAACGATGCCGACACGCTTCCTCTTGTGTTTACAACGTTCTGTGTTTACCCACTCAAACCTTGTTTTTGTTTCAAGATTGCCGCGATGTGATAAAAGTGAATTAAAAGTAACCAGAAACAGAGCCATAGAACCTCCCTGATAACATGCTGTTCAGTTGTTACCGTGGTAACAAGTCAACCTTTTTCTCTTCTCATTCCCACTATATATTTCACTATACTTGATGTATGTTCAATTTTCTAAAGAATACTGACATTTTTGTCCTTGCATTGCTGTGTCATGGACCAGATGTATGATCTTCTGTGCTTTGTGTTGGCACTAATAAAATAAAAAAGATTTGGAGATGAGAAAGAGGAAAGGATAGTGAAGATAAAATATTTAGAATAAAGTGTCAATTGGGGGAGGGAAAGAAAGAGAAATAATGAAAAACAGTTAATTAAAAGGCAGGAAAAGACAAAGAAACCTATTTATTTAGTGTGGAGTACACACTCTGGTCAATTAGTCATAAAGTCTTTGCTATTGTTGTGCCAAGTCAGCCTTCAGAGTTGACAAAACAGACAAAAACATCACGAAAAAAGAGCACCACGGGAGAGAAAGAAAGAGTTATTGTCACTGAATCATGCTTTCTGAGGTTCTGTTCTGCAAACAGAAAAAATAGAGGGAGGTGAATAGTCGTCTTCATTTCATGCCAGTAATATTCATTTGAAAATTGGAGGGGAAATGAAAGAGATTTGTTTGTTTGTGTGTGTGAGTGAGTGAGTGTGGCATAAAAACACGGTGACATTGCCAACTGGAATAGTGTGCCACTGTTAAACTCAATCAGCCAGTGAGGGTAGGAAGAGGAGGTCCAGGAGCACGAAGAAGAGGGGGAGAATAAAGAGAGTGGGCAGGAGTGGGCAACTGAATCTGTAGATTGAGAGAAAATGTCAGCAGGAGGAAAGAGAGGGAGAAAGGGCATTAAAAAAAAAAAAAAAAAGTTTTCCCCCCTTACAAGTTTGTAAAGGAAAATGGTCAAAAGCAGCCAACAGAAGGACAGTGAGGTTTATTGTATGTCTTCCAGCCTTGTGAATAGCACTGCCATTTGCCTTTCCCCCACTGTCTTTTGTGTGGTTGACAGAACACCGGTGACTGGCTGGAACTGCTGTTTCCTGCTACTTGAGGGAAGACCTCTACCGCATGTTACACAGGGATGTAGTGAGTGGTAGTTCATACAGGAAATGTAATCAGATACACAGACACAGGAAGAATTACTCTTCTGTATTGCTGAATGATGATACACTATCCAGCCAAAGAAAGAGTAACACAGGCAATATTTATCTGTCTTTGGTTTTGATTACAGGAAACGTAAAATATTGACATATTTTTGCCACATATTGCTTATGTAATGTCACAATAAAGTTCATCATATTCTTTCCACCCATAGTTGCATTACTGTAAGTAGAGAAGGGCATTGTTTTGGTCAGTTTGTGTGATTTTTTATTTTTTTTTATAGCACCTTTCATACAAACATTGTAGCCCAAAGTGCTTCACATTGATTAAAAATTAAAGTACGATTTTAAGACGGGGTGGAAAAATACATTATACAAAATAAACTGATTATAAAATTTCAATAAATAAGAAATAAAATTACAGATAAAATTACAAAAGTACAAGATGAACTGATTATACATGTATTATAAAATTTCAATAATTAAGAATAAAATTATAAGAGTAAAGTGATTGTACATACATTATACAATTTCAATAGAGTAAATGCTGATTATCAGTAATGTTAAGCAACAACTACCAGACTAATTGCCATTACATTTTCAGCAAAGGTGCAAGGTGGTCCAGAATAGATCACATTAAATTTTGGTGAATGTACATCACATATCAGTCACAGTTGCAGTCATCAAAAATGGGTTTTCACAATGATAAGAGATAAGGTAAATCAGGTCAAATGTGTGTGAGGGGATGGAGTTTGTTGTACCTGGCACCACTTGTTTTTAATTATTGATAATGGAAAGTCAGACCATTGCATCAACTCTTCATCATTCCCAATTAGTCTGGACTTTTTGACAGTTAATTCATGTGTGAAAATAATGTCTTATGCTCCTTGAAGTATTCAGTCACAAGCCTGATGACCCGATTTAATCCTGGGGACTCTTTTAGACATTGGGGACATGAGAGGACACTTAATGTATCAGAGTTAAATAACTTTTTACAGCTGAAAAATTATTAACTACTGTAGTATTTACTCATGTTGAAGGATCTGAACTATTTGCATAGTTAAACCCAGTGTAAGTCCCAAAACCAGAGGTGTTTCAGTGAAATATTGAATTTGTGACTATGCTTTTGGCTGGACAGTGTACATTTCATTCTCTTTGCTACTTCAAAGTAAGGAGACATGATTGAAATGTTCCCTGTGTGAGATTTGCTTGTGTTCATTTACATGAAGTTTGTATTGGAGTCTGTGTTGTACTGGTTAGACATTTGTTGACATTAGGTGTCTGCTTTTCTAAGCTAACACTATCTAGTGTTGCAGCTGCAAAGGAGATGAAGAGAAGCATCAAATTTGAAAGTGAATGTTCAACTGGAAATTTCTATCCAACTTATTTACCTTCAGGGGCAATATTACGCATTATTTGGAGCAGTAAAATAATAGCACATTAATCTATAAATAATGACAACTCCAAGTTTTTGTCTTTGATTTAGTGCAAAATCCTGTCATTAAATCATGAGAATACTTACTTTTGTAAACTTTTATAAAAAGATGTGAACAACCTGAAAAAAACTGCAATTTCTTTAAATAAAAACGTGCAATCTTAACAATGATATGTTTGAACTTTTCATTCATACATGTGCATGTGTTATAAAACACTAACAGGCAGAAAATCACTTAAATTGTGTTTAATTTTATTTAGATGTAAATATTTTCATAATGTAATTATATAATTTATGTATTTTTTAATAAAACAAAGTTTTGGGGTCATTATGCTATTATTTTACTTACATTTTTTATATTACTCTGTATGTGGAATCTGAACTTGACAGTAGAATTCCCACGGCCTGGATTGAAACATCTGGCGGCCCACATTTGGCCCCTGGGCCACATGTTTGAGACCCCTGTTCTACATAGAAATCAATGTATTGTAGATGTTTTAAGTGTAAATGTGGATACTTAGTGGAGTAGGTTATGTTATGAATCACCTGGATCACAGCTAAAAACACATTCCAACAGAAAAGCACTATCTATGGGGATTTTAATCAAAACATTTATCAATATACTAAATAAATCACTTGTTCCTTGTGCCAGTATCAATATTTCCTGAAAATGTCAGCCAAATCCATCTTTAACCTTTTTGAGTAATGTTGCTAACTAACAAACGAACAATAAAAAACACATAAATGCAGGTGAAAATATAATGATTCAGCTGTCTAACAACACAAGAAAGAGTCAGTTATAATGTATAAGTACATACTCTGCAACAGGAGTTGAATGGACAACTGGAAATGCAACACACATTAACCCTGGACCCTGTGAACTCACTAACCAAGCCTAACGTTTGTGACTGCTTTATATTGACTCTGTAAGCCTGGAAATGGATGTGTCTCATCTTGTCTTGTCATCTGAACCCACTTTATCCTCACTGGGGTCACAGGGGGGTCACGGGGGGGTCACTGGGGGGTCACTAGGGTCACTGGGGGCCTAATCCAGCTACAATGGGTGAAGGCGGGGTACACCCTGTATGAGTCTCCAGTTCATCTCAGGGCTGAACATATATAGACAAACAATCACTGTCACATTCACACCTATGGACAATTTAGATTAACCAGTTAACCTATCAGTGCATGTCAGAGACACGAGGAGAACATGCAAACTCCACACAGAAAGGTCTGGTGTGGGAATTGAACCAGGGTCCTTCTATCTGTGAGTGCTAACCACTGCACCACTGTGCTGCCCGAAAAAAAAAAGAAAGTGAGTGTGAAAAGTTAATGTACCCTACTGTTACATTAACCCAGAGCATTAACAAGCCTTTATTACCTTGGTTGTGGTTTGACAGTGAATCCAGTCATGAGTCACATGTACATAATATACTCACCACATGACAAACACACAGAGATACCGGTAGCTGCCCACGATACGCCTGATGGACCCGATATCAGGCGTCAGTAAAAACAAGGAAAACTACTGGAGAAACAAAATGATAATCTCAACTAAGAATGGACATTTTAATTACTTTCTGAAGACAAATAATGAATCAAGCCAACACCGAAATAATAATTTTTAAAAAACTGAGGTCATAGAACAGATGTCAGTAGTAAAACCACTTTGTTTTATTGCTGACATCTGCTCCACTTCTTGCTTATTGACAGCCATAAACATTAGGTCCACTAAATCAGTCAGTTCTAAAAAAAAAAAAAAAAAAAAAAAAAAAAAGAAAAGGATGCACTCTGCTTTGACTTAACAAAAAAGCTATGTATGCATACTGTACCTAGCATAAACAAAGGCAACAGTTTTTGTATATGCTATAACTGCTGTTGAATCTTGACCCATCACCACTCACTACCAAAACATGCAAATATTTTACAGTTACTGTTAATCTAATTATTCATATTAAGTAAACGGTAAAACCCAAATGCGGAAAATGTACACAATATATCAGTGGTTTCCAGCCTTTCTTGTCTTGTGACAACATTTTAACATCATGCATTTCTGGCGACACCAGACATTCAAAACAAGGACTTTTTTTTTTTTTGGGCCAAAATGTATTTGTTCTTGAAAAAAACATGTAATAGTTTGTGGTTACCATACTATGTGCAATATACCTATGCTGGTTTTACCTCAGTCTTGAGGTGCACTGCTATTATTTTATTCTATTTTTCATCTATTTTTATACTTATGTAAGACTCGGGAGTTAAGAGGGTTCATGTATTTGTTGATTCATATATTTGTTAAAAAAATAATATATTGGCAGTGTTTACCCAATGGACTGTTTACATTTATGTTTACAGAATTATAATTTATACATTTCATTAATTTTTATTATTTGTTGAATCTGCCTTTCTGGATCACATTGGCTAATCTAGGTGTTGCTGGCTCCTGATTGGCTGGTTGAGTCATGTGAGTGGTTGTTGGCAGGAAGTGTAAAATATTAGCTACATGTGTGCCAAGTAAAGCACTGTTCTGAAGAAATATGTCTTCATCCTGCAGTTTTATTTTATAAATAGTGCACCCTGAACCATCAACGAACCCTCACGTTACACTTATTTATTCAAATATATTTTGTATTTTGTGTTTTTTTAATTGTGTGCCTTAACCTACATAAGAGGTGTTGAGCGACATGTCATTGTACTTGCATAATGACCATAAAGATTCTAGAGTCTTGACACTATATTGTAAATAATTAATACATTTTAAACAACATTTAGTCAATATCATGTATATTATTATGGATATATGCAGAAAAGCCAATTACTGCACAAAGTGATTATTTTATTTAATTTTTTTATTAGGATATGTACAGTCAGTCCAGCTTGTATTTACAAGGCTGACAATTAATACTGAACAAAGAATAACTCACACTATGAATTGTGAAATTATGAACTGACCACAATGAACATTTAACAGATTAACAGTAGCACAATGCTTCAGTTTCACACTCATAGGTTGTCATGTT
Organism: Siphamia tubifer; assembly: GCA_020466265.1. Classification (NCBI taxonomy): domain Eukaryota; kingdom Metazoa; phylum Chordata; class Actinopteri; order Kurtiformes; family Apogonidae; genus Siphamia; species Siphamia tubifer. The sequence continues at coordinate 26,668,097 of CM035797.1, read as the reverse complement.
GTTTTTTTTTATGGATTGTGTTTGTTTCCACCATATATTTCTTTATTTGTTATTTCTTTATTTATTTTTATTTGAATCAATTACTAGAAATTTCAAGTGACTCCATTTTAATTCCAGGCATCCCAACCTGAAGATTGAAAAACACTGCATTATATAGTATATATTTATTTGGTGTATTTCAGCATCATTGAGTAGTTTTCAGAAGCTTCTCACATTATAACAACACTGCACAGTGGTTGATAGTAGCTTCCATTGTGAATTATAACATCTTGGAAGTATCAAATGAACCAAAATACCAAGTCAGCAGTTTAATTCATTCTCCAAAGTGTAGAAAAAGTATCAAAGATCAATTTAAACTAGAAACAAATAACTTGAACTTAAAAGGCTATTACTTTACTTATCTCTAAGTTGGCTTCAGAAATCAGTAAAGTATTTAGTCAACCTGACAGGGTTTTCCATTTTACAGGATGCAGTTAGTCCACTTGTCATGATCTATATCAAAGTAATCTGTTACAGTTTCTATCCCAGGTTTACCACATTCCCTTTTACACTTCACACACTTTCAACCCCTTTACTTTCTTCTACACACACATCTGCAGTAGCCCAAAGAAACTGATTGAGCATGTAATCAAAGAAAGAGTGGAAGAAAATTGAAGGTGATGGAAAAACAGTCTTATGAAGATACAGGAATGGTGCACACACACACACACACACACACACACACACACACACATATGTATGAGACGATGAATGGAGACTGAAGTGTTCTGAAATGAGACAGTGTCTTAAAATGTCTCCAAGGGAGTCATTTGTGGATCAATATATGAAAATGAGTGTGAAATGAGTTTAACCATTTCTTTCTTCAATAACTTGTGTGGGTAAGTCTTCAGCTTTCATTCCACGTAGCAAATATTTACTAAGAAACATCAGCTATTTACATGACCTTTTATGTTATGGAAAATGTGCTCAATTATAACAGCTGTCCAGTGTCTGCCTGAAGATCTGATCATGACATCTTCATCGCCGTGGTTGACATCATAAATATCATTTTCTAATCGTTCTTCAAAGCAGACTTAGTAGTTCAAGAGAAGGGTAATGCACCAGACAAATTCAATTTGATTATATTTCAATGGTAACGCTATTAATTAGGGTGAAATGGAAATTATGAATATCAATAATATCAGTGGGAAGTTTATTTTCTGCATCAATGTAGATTTATTATTATATTAAGTTTACTTAACATGTTTAATTTTGGGTAATTAAGCCCTTAGCAATGTCTAAAACTAAAAAAACTGGAAATCCAGTTAATATTTAACTCCTCTACATGTAGGCCTCCTTAATTATTATTACTGTTTTTAATGCTAACTTTTATATCTATTTTCTGGAATGTCTCAAAGTATCTGTGTGTGTGTGTGTGTGTGTGTGTGTGTGTGTGTGTGTGTGTGTGTGTGTGTGTGTGTTTGTTTTACAAATTAAGACTTTTTTATTTGACCATTTTGATACCTTCAGTTAAGGTGTACCCAGGTCCTCCTGGGTATACTGTATATTAATTGTGATTTGGATTTTAGAAAATGGTTTACCAATCAAGTCACATACTTTTATTATTGTTATTATTGTTATTGTTATTAGTGTTTTTACTATTAGTAGTAGTAGCAGTAGTAGTAGTTGTAGTATTAGTATTATTATCATTATAGTCTTTTACACTTTTTATACAAATTTACCTTGTCTTACCTTACTTTATCATGTCTTGTCTTATTAATTAGCTTAGTTTAGCTTATACTTTTTATTACTTGACTACTTAACGATACTTTTTATTTATGACTTTGCTGAAAGTTACTTTTTGCACACTATCAGGATGAACACCTTCACTTTAAAATGCTCTCCAGTGAATAGTGCATCCTACTTTCTGACACCACTGTTTACACCCATCATGTTTATATGAAAAACTGTGAAACTTCAGCATGGTGGTCTCTCTTGACTGAAACCACCCCAAAAACCTTTTCTTATATTTGACTTTGACATTTTTTTATGAGTTTGACAGATGGAGAAACAAGAATAAAAAGATGTTTGACTGATGCTTATTTTGACAGACTGAGCTGAGGCTGTAGACAAAAAAAGCATGAATAACAAAAAAAAAAAAAATAAAAATAAAAATAAATAAATTTAAAAAAAAAAAATAATATATATATATATATATATATATATATATATATATATAGTACCTAATGTTACTCTGCCAGGAGGGTATAACTTCTTAAATGTGCATAAAAGATTTTTAATCCCCTGGGATTTTTTTTTTTTTTTTTTAATTTTTGTTTTGCCACAAATATTGTTTCTCTAGCCTCGAGATAAAAATATGACAACAGAAAAATGACATTTATCATGTACGTGCATGGCACTGTTCTATCATGCTTAGGTTTGACACTTAAAATATGCAGTACCATTACTAGACACACAGCTCCATAAACACTGACTTGTTAATGTGCAGTGCTGGAATACATGAAATGATGTTTAGTAATAAATCAAAACTAGAAGAAAACACATCATATCAGCCAAAACCACATTGTATAAGTCTGTTACTTTCTCTCTTTTTTTTTATTTTTTTTTTTATTACAAATGTCTAGATGTCAGGAGTATAGCACTGAGCACATATTTTTGTGACATATTAGGTTTTATCTGTTTGAATTAGAATATTCCAGAACATATCAGGGACTTTTAAAAGGTGTTTGCACATTCAGGGGTTTTTTGCACATGGCTCCAGAGGCTCTTCAGCCCACTTGACTGAGCTTCACTCTCCATCAGTGCTGGTCTCAATGCAGAGCTCATAAATGGCCTGGAAATGATGGCGCACTGCAGCTGGTTTGGCAGCATCAGCTCATTAGCATTCCTATCGTCTCATGCCATTCTCTCTCACTATCTCTATCACCCTCTATTATGTACATGTAGATTCTTAAACATAATGCAGCACATGTTATGGGCACTTTTTAAATGGGCTCTCCATGTGCCACTTCTTCATTGCCTTCTGACTCCTTTCTCACACTAATTGCAATTATACATTAGAGTTTACTGGTGTGTATGTGCAGGTTGGAGTTTAACCACTATTTCTGAACTGCTGAGACTAGCACTCTCATTAAACTCTGACTGGAATAACTAACACACTATTAGTGTGTGCAGCAAAAACACTCATTTTACACCAAAATTTCTGTATTTTTTGGGCATATACAATTAAAAAAAAGAACCGCTCCTCAAATGTTAGGCTACTGAAAAAGAATGGCACTGAGAAACCCCAGTAGCATCTATAAATTCCTGGAAAGTTGAACTTATTATTGTGCTCTATGGGGAACACACACACACACACACACACACAAACATAATCACACACTCTTACAGGAAATGTCTTTAGGGAGCTTGTAAATCTGATTGAAAGCACACATTTCAGCCTCCCTCTTTCTGTATTTGTGTATCTGTGTGTGTGTGTGTGTGTGTGTGTGTGTGTGTGTGTGTGTGTGTGTGTTAGGGAGTCCCCAGGATTTTCCTAACTCCTTATTAGGTTAACAAAATTTACTAGAGATAAGAATGAGGGAATATAGACAGAGAGAGAAGATAGGGAGACTCCTGTGATGAAACAATAACAGTCTAAAGTGACACCAAGGGAGGGCTGACACACACACACACACACACACACACACACAAACACACACACTATTAGATGCTGACACACACACACACACACACTCTTGGCATAAATGCAGAGTGGCTGCTGTTTATGGCTTTGTCAACTGTTTTGCATACTGCTGTCCAATAAAAATGACTGTTACTATAAACATTATTTTTATGGCTCATTTTAATATCAGATTGATAAAGTGCCGCCAAAAGCTAAGAAAATAAACTAAAAGGATTTGACTGCAGTTTCTCAGTGACTTCATGGCAGAGGATTATTGAGTCAAACTGTGATTGTTTCTAAGATGGATCTATACAGCCAGGTTTCTACCCCTCCACCATTCACTGGAAACACAATATAGTACCCATGACCCATATAGTACCCAGGACCAACTGCAACATGGCTATGGCAAGTTTCTACAAATACATGCAGTACATTTATGTTTTATTTTCTTTATCCTAGTTTCAGTCATTTTAATATTATGACTTGCTTCTTCAGGCAGAAATGCTTCCCTAAAATAAATTTGCTCCCAGTATTATTTTGCAAATGTGCTGTCACAGCAACCTGCCTTTTGCCAAAAAGTCATATAACTTTTACATGTGGTCCAGAATGACAGTAGAGGGGGACCACACTTGTCCACAACATTGGCATAATGTTAACAGTGTGTGAAAAGTTCTGAATAATATGAAAAAAGCCATCACAAAAAAAGGAAGAAACTTCTGGATGATCAATATATATATATCTGGTACCACAACAGATACACAATAAGGTCTGTTGGTACTCACACTTAAACTATTAATTAAAAAAAAATAAGGTTACATACAGTATATTACAAGTACATATCATTTTATGGACAACATAAGGGGACCTGTCACACCTATAATTTGCAGGACTTCCCATTGATTTGAAATATTATGATAAATATGTTCATGTCAGTTGCTGCTGATAATTACCACAAAAATTTTTAATTTTAATAAGGCTGATTTTTCATTGTGGATGACATTTGAAGAAATTAAATGGTTACTTGAAGATTACAATTATTATATGGTGTCAGAATGTGGCACAAATTTCAGAAATGTAGTGGTAAAACAATTATATTTTACAAATCAATATTGAATAAAATAAAAAAGCAATGGTTTAAATGATAAAATGTGCAAAAATGCTTCTGAAGGTGAAATAAAATTGGTTATTGTGAGGTAAAGTACTATATATGGCAATATAGAATTGCAATACATTTGTTTATTATGCAATGAAACATCCGAAGTTGTTATGCACCAATACTTTTTTCATCCATATTGTGTGTATTGTACTTTAATTTAATTCAAATTGATACCTCACTAAATGGAAGAAAGATGTTTAACTATAGTCACTTTTCCACTGTCTATATGCAAAAAAATGTACTAAAATGTATTAAATATTGACATGAGAATTCCATTCCATAAACATATTATTATTATTAGTATTTATTCATTTATTACCCCTCTTTATCATACACAATTTAAAAAATATTCCGTTTCCTTGTAAAGGAAAGGGAAACAACATGTTTCTTTTTAAATTTTTTGTTTGTTGTAACAGCTGTCATCTGTGTTTTTTTTAACTCACCTCACTCTAGTTGTGAAAAAAGTTTACCGTTTGCAACTTCACGTAATATACCATTTGTGCTCAGCCCAAAAAAACACCTCCTGTCAGTGCAAAAACTTTTAAATGGAAGAACAAAGGCTTTGTCAAAATTTACATTTTTTCCATTAGGTCAATTTTGTATGTGCAAGTTATATTTGCATAATTTGAGGGTCAATGGAAAAGTGAATTATGACTGGCACAGTTACATCTACAGCAGTCCTGTCATCTGTGTGTGTGTGTGTGTGTGTGTGTGTGTGTGTGTGTGTGTGTGTGTGTGTGTGTAACCTTTTGTACTTTCATTATCCTCCATAAAGTCAGGATTATGTGTATAAGTGAGCCGACTGGAGCTTATTAGAGGAGGCCTGGCTGAGCGCTGCTGGGCTATTGTTGTGGTTTCACACTGTGGCCAACATCATTATCAGCTTTGTCTTATAAAACCACTGCATGTAAACAGCCCGTACCCACCCACACAACACTCACACCACTCCCTGTATTAAGGTCTGTCACAGGCGTTTATTAACTCTTACTAATAGACACAATCACATTGGATTCTCACTATCACACTCACTTAATAGTCAAATAAATATGCCAACACACTAGTCTGGGCATCTTAAACACTGACAGAAGCTGACAGGACATATCTTAATTCATTGTGAATGTGTGTATGAGTTAGATCCAGGCAGTCATACCCCCACTACTCCATCAATACACACACACATATATGAATATACACACACTCCTTTTGTTTAGTCTGAGACCGAAGTCCACCCACTAGCAATCTGTTCCACACAAGCAAAACAGTTCACAGTCTAAAAGGCCAGTAATGCACATACAAACACACACCCACCTCATCAAATATATCATTTAAAAAAAAATGTTTTAAATCCTCACATTGTGTCGCATCCATTGAAATAAGGTAACACTTATGCCAGCACACACACAAAAAAAAATCCACTTTTCTCAAAAATCTAAAAGATATTAAATATATTTTCACAGGTAACATGAATCAATGCTGGTATATTTATTTACAGATGCAGCCTCTTTCATGTCGCTGTCATATTAAAAGCCCAGTACCAACTTACTCCATCCCCCTCCCATTTATACAAACACCACCCAGCTTTTTTTTTTTTTTTTTATACTCCAAACTTAAAATAAAATGGTAGTCCCCCAAACAAAAATTTTCCGATCCAAATACGTCGCTAAGGCAGGTTGCTGAGAAACAGGGAGTGACTAGCACTATTGCCTGTTGTACTTTACAACTTCCTGTGTGTGTGTGTGTGTGTGTGTGTGTGTGTGTGTGTGTGTGGTTGAGGCAGTGGAAAGTACTTTGTTAGTGTCAAGTATGTGCCATACAACAGAAAAGCTCACAACAAACCGCCGCCTTCATTGTTTCCAACCTTATATGCACATAAACAAACATTAAAAGAGAAAATAGACACAGTGTAATGGTCAAATTAGGGTCCTAATTGTTTTTTTGGATCATTTTACCATGAAGAAAGAAAGAGACATTGAGGGTCTAAATTTCAATGTTGAACCCAAATTGCTGTATAAATGCATAGTGTTAAATACAACTGGGTCATTTCACATCAGCCCAGTCCTGTGTATGAGCTTTAAGCAGCTTACACAAACCAGCTGAATCATCTCAGCATCTGTAATTGTGATCAGGTTTGGAATATTAAAAATGGCCTACATCATCATGAGGCTGAAGCCATCTTGCTTTAGTAAAATGTAATAAGACAGTTTAATTAACATAATACGCAGTTGGAATAAAATATTTTTTACCTCATCTCATGAAACGATTGTGGCAATGTGATGTGTTTTTAATACAGTGTAACTGGAGTTTAGTATGTAATTATTGTACCTGGTTGAATGTTATAATTGATAATATAAATGGGAAACTAAACTATTCTAACTCTACCGGCAAGATTGTATTATATTTGTTCTAAACAAACCAGGAGCTCATGTCTGACAAACCATGTACAATTTATTTAGTTAGTCAATTGTGTCTATAGTATTTAGGTATAAAACTTAATTCTTGTTTTATTTACAGTTCATTGAAAGTTGTCAAATAAGCTTAGATGTTTATCCTATTAACCCTCATTCATGGGTGTTTCATCACATTCCACTTGGGAGAATCTGCTGAGTGGAAGCAAACGCCTACTAGTAAAATCTAGTTTGATGATGTTGTTTAATATAATTTTTCTTTCCTTACGCTGGCATAACTTCATATTTTCCTCAATATTTGATCATGATTTTCTGCAAAAATTGGTGTTGTTCAAGGATAAAAATAAGTCCCATTATGTAACATATAGAAAATATTTGTTATTTTTGGTGCTTTCATACTACTATTTTGTGCACAACAAATATAAAAGCTCTTAATTTGGTTTGTTTTCATGAGTGTAAAAGCATCAATTGCACTTGGATTCACACTAAATCAAGTGAACCAAGAACTACAAAAAGAGATGTTCTCACAGAGGTGGGTAATCCCAGCTCCAAAGAGTAAAAATCCTGCCATGTTTTTGTTCCAACCACACAACTCTTCATCCAAGTCGATGGATATTTAGTGGTATCACCTGTGTGAAGTGAACAGGAAGAACTAATACATGGCAGGCCTTTCCCTGAGTCTGCACCAAATGTCAAACTCTGGTGCGGTCCTTGTGGTGAGAATACAAACTCAGGTCCAAATCATAGACAGCAGGTCTAAATGAAAATAGCACATCTCATCTGGCTGAAATGATGCACTATATGCCTTCACCGACTTAAGGGCATCAGCTGATTGTTCTACAGACACAGCTGCGACTCTTTCGCAAATTGGATACAGGGGTTTTTTAGAAACATTTTGGGTAAGGGCACACTACATGGTGAAGGAGCAGGGGGGAGGGTATGCCCACTCCCTTCTGCAGTGTGAAGCCTTTGACAAATATGAATTATGGGACATTCTGAGGCTACCTGAGAGGGAGAACTATCTGACAGTGTATTTATGAGAATGTTTTTGGAGTAATATTGATGTTTTTGATGATGTGACTTGGAGCGTTTTCATACAGCGCACTCCAGTCCATGCCCAAGTACACTATGTACCCAAGTCTGCTTTATTTTGTCCATGTGAACACAACCATGTCATGCTCCAGTACTGTGCTTAAGTCCACTTGAGAAGGTGGTCCTGGAAGTGGGCCGCCTGTACTTTGGTGTGTGAATGCATGCGGGTGCTTGAATCTGGACCTGGTCCTCATCAGACCATTCCATCAATGGAAATGGATAAAACACCACATGCTCCTGTTGGCTCTGATCCATACAGCACGACTTCACCTTATCTACAGAACCACTCTGTCAAATATCAAGGACAACAAAGAGCTTTCTTGTTCTCTTAACCTCAAACAGGATTTACAGCTTTGTCTTCCACGTTTGGTGGATACACAACATGGATACACACTGTGGATACACACTGTGGATACACACTGTGGATACACACTGTGGATACACACCGTGGATACACACTGTGGATACACACCGTGGATACACACTGGATACACACCGTGGATACACACCGTGGATAAACACCATGGATACACACCGTGGATACACACTGTGGATACACACTGTGGATACACACCGTGGATACACACTGTGGATACACACTGTGGATACACACCGTGGATACACACCGTGGATACACACTGTGGATACACACTGTGGATACACACTGTGGATACACACCGTGGATACACACCGTGGATACACACTGTGGATACACACTGTGGATACACACCGTGGATACACACTGTGGATACACAACATGGATACACACTGTGGATACACACTGTGGATACACACTGTGGATAAACACCGTGGATACACACTGTGGATACACACTGTGGATACACACTGTGGATACACACTATGGATACACACCACCACCCACTGTTTGGACCCTGGAACACTGGACACAGGCCACAGTACACAGTGTGAACATAACATCTGTGGGGATAAGGTTCAATTGGCAAGACAACGCTCACTGATTGCATGAGGGTGTGGCATCCTTATTACCCCGTTCACAAAAATGGCTAATACTATAATGATATATACTAGTTACTCCTTCTTCAAGACATGGAACCCCTTTCTTTACTATTGTAACTTTTTACAGATACCTCTTGACATTGAGTAAGGTGGAAATCACAACCTATGACAGCAATGAGTTATTTTATTTTATTTTTAATTTGTATTTATTTATTTTCCCTTTGTGTGTGTGTGTGTGTGTGTGTGTGTGTGTTTGTTTGTTTCAGTGTTGTGTATACTGTATATTCAATAACCAATGACCTCTAACACTATGGATGGGACTTGTTCAATGTGTCAATGCACCTGAGAGAAATAGATCTCAGTATTTTGGAGACCATTCCATACAGTATATTTACCATGCTATGATATACTGTATTCCTCCAAACTGAGGGATGATTTTATTTTCTTTGCCAAAAATCAATAAAACATATTTACAAAAAAAAAAGGTTAATACAGTGAATATAATATACAAAGATCAGATCTAGTACAAATGTGTGAACGTGTCGATCCATAGAGAGTCGATATTGGTGCTTATTTCTACAGGAAGATAAACACTGTTGAAATATCAGACCAATTTGGGTTCGTTTGCAGGTGTGAAAGTGGACCACACTGGAGTCTATATGTTACATAAGAACTATGTTATTGCCTGTTGTGAACCAAATAATAAAATAGCTATGTGAAAGCATACATAGGTTATCCTATCACAGCCATTATGTTCCTCTGTCAAAGGTTGTATATTATTTTACTTGTATGAGTGGCATTCACAGTGAATTGCTTGAATCAGTTTTTTTCCTGCTAAGCAATTGCACATTTGTTCCTGTGGGGGGGGGGTTAAGCTGTAAACTACCAACTGTCACTTTTCTGCTATATTTAGTGTGTTTACTTAGTCTGAAGAACAAACATCCAGATGCAGCTGCATATGTTTTATCCTTCAGTGCCTTGTGCCTTCATATGCAAATGAGTCTTGGCTCAATTTAATTTCTAAAATGTTGTCTGACTTTTTATTATATGTGTGTAAACCTCATCAGTAAAGTGGAATAATGTAGATTACAAAATAGACAAATGTTGACTTGGAACTGTGGCATGTTGCTTTGTTGCTTATACCAACTTTTTTCCCCCAATTGAATTTTGTTCAGATGTTTTATAAACCTTCACTAAGGCCAAGTGTTAAAAATGCTGCAGGAATCTTGTTTATTGGAGACCAAAGAGAGAAACAAATGATGAAACAGGGGGAGAAAGATGTGTGTGTGTGTGTGTGTGTGTGTGTGTGTGTGTGTGTGTGTGTGTGTGTGTGTGTGTGTGTGTGTGTGTGTGTGATACAGATAAGATGAAGTGGAGATCTGCCACAGCTGCTCAGATGTGCACTTATTTTTTATGCTTTTTAGCAAAGTCAAATGGAGGATATCTTAGTGGAAACACCATGTACACACATTTTAGTCCCCAGAGTGTGTCTGTGCCTTTCTTTTCTCACTTCCTGCAGATAAAATATCTTTTTGTGTGTCTGTGTGGGTGTGAAAGCATGTTAGTGTGATAAATCTGTGAATGCTGCCATGCAAGTGTGATGCCACTTCTGTGTGTGTGTGTGTGTGTGTGTGTGTGTGTGTGTGTGTGCGCACATGTTCATTTTTCTATTCTTGCAAGGACCATTTTGACTTTCAAACCTTAAAAATGAGAATTTTTTTTAGGACATTAAGTTACTTCTTAAAAGAACTATCAAGGTTCTGGGACTTGGTTTGAGGTCAGTATTAGAATGATCACATACGTGGGTTATATAACACATATGTGTAATTAGACTAATACTTTGAATATTTAACTGACATATCCTCCTGAGGCCCAAGAAAGTGAAAGTTATAGTTTTTTGACATTACATTATTGTTTTAATTGGAAACTGCATAATGCATAATAAAAAATTAAATGGCTTATTTTTAATGGAATGTGCTTTGGAACATCATTTTATAAGAAAACCTGTCAAACTTTAGAAATGCATAACTGGGCCTATATAATATAGTGCTGCAAAGTTTAAAAAAAAAAAAAAAAAAAGCCCCAAAACTGTTATTTAGTGTCATTAAACCTGACACTAGAGAAGTTTGAATCCAACTGTATCCCACACACCTATGGAGAATTTTCACAAATAGTCTTTTCTGTCATCTCACCACTGTGATCTCTTTGTCACATGATCTGACACTGATGAAGACGTAAACAAACATGTGTAGCAGTGGTTTAAAGTGAAAACAAGTCTGACAGAGGAGAAACAAGAAACTGTGAGGAAAGAGCAATGGCCCAGTTTAATATATGTCAAAAGCAGGACAAAAACCTGGTCTATTTATGCCTTAATTACATCTTACGACTTGATTGCAATTTAAAAAATTCTAAAGAGAATTTTTAGTTGGGGTTTTAGCCTAAAATACTAGGGGCTAAAAATGTCCTGTCAGAGAATGAAATTTAATTGATTACCATTCTAACATTTATTTCAATATAAAGTAGATCCTTGTTCTGAATAATCCCTTATGGTCCAACTAAAGCAAAAATGAATTTAAAAGTTAAAATGTGGGTCATTTATCAACACTAACCTGTCAGATTGTCTCTAAAATGTCCTGTCAGAGATATTTCAAATACTGTTTTGACCCATATACATGTACTTGACAGGAATCCTCTTACCATTGATGTTGACTGCTGTTTAGATACAGAAACATATGTACAATATGTACACTCTATCTGACCTCTTCACACACACACACACACACACACACACACACACCCATCACTGGTCTGGAAACAATCTTCTCCACCCCTGTTGGTTAGCCAAACAGTGTGTTACCATGACAACAGGACAGCATTGTACAGCCAGCAGGTTTTGAGCAGAGTTTGTCAGTGATGTGTATTTGAAAAATGAGACAAACTGCTACAGACAAAGATGATGAATTAAGTTTGTAATAGATAACTACACACAGCACGTCCAGGCTCAGTCAGTCATTACTGGACTGTGTGACTATGTGCGTGTTTGTGTGTATATTAGTGTGTTTCCAGTAAGCTGGTCATGTGTGATGTTTGCCAGCTTCACTAGAAGAGTCAACGTTCCCAAAGGTTTGGGAATGAGAAGAAGAAAAAAAAATGCAATCGGATGAATGACTCATTACCATTTTGGACAGAACTGGAAATTAAATATATATTTATGTATTTTTCATCCTGAACACATGGCAGATATGGTGCATATGAATAATTAGTTTAAAAAGAAACTGAACTGAATGATTGCAAAGTAAATATAATGGTACAAAAACACTTAAGGAGGCTTAAGTGTTGGCCATAATTACAGCCAGTACTTCTGCTGTTGACATGTAGATGAATGATACCACCACCACTTCATCAGTCAACAGGTTAAGTGTTTTGCTCAAGAGCTCCACCTGGAGGCTGGGGAATATTGTTCAGCCTCATCACTCCAGCTGCTCCATGTGTGTACTCACAGCCTGTTGGTCATGAGCTTCTGCTGCCCAGAAGGTGAAAACTGCTCTCCATCTGCTGTTATAGGACAGTGATAAATGAGCTAATGTCTGCAGTGTAATGACACATTTGTGCCTGTGTTTGCACATGCATGTTATTAACCTGACAACGCGTGTAACTGATAGATTAACATGTGATAAGTCTTATTTAGTAGCAATATGTTTTTTGTATTCATTAAGGGCTGATGGTAATAACTTTAGTGCCCACTCTAAAAGAGTTACTTTCTAAAAATTAATGACATGACATAAATCACATTATAGTATTAGTATATATGTGTAAAAGGAGTGAAACAGTCAATCTTTATGATAATTTATCTGAGTAGCTTGATCACCAAAATGGGACCATGGAATGGGACATATGCTGCATGTCTTTCCCTTATACTGTTTGTCATCTCTCTCCACTGCCACTGTCAAACCAAGGCACAAAATGCAGGGAAAAAATGTCATAATCAAACATTATTTATATACTGGGTACATGTTTTGCATAATTTGTTCCCCAAAGGACACTTAAAATTATTATTCCTAAAGCTGTGTATCTTTAAAAAGAGCGCACTGATAATATATGCATACACACTTCTGAGCTTTAAATAGAAGGTCTGTAGTTTCCCAGATGTGTGTGTTGTGAACAATGATATGTACAGTCTTCACTAGTCATGTGACAGTTACTTGTCAATTAAGTAGTGGTTTCAGATGTAACGCTGCTAAAAATAACACATCCAGTGTAACGTTGACAGATGATTCCAAACAGGTTACAGGCCTGTGATCAGAGATAACAAATGATATAAGCCTGTTTTTGTTTGTGTTCCCATCTCCCACCCTATAGGCCAGATTATGAGTATTCACTCAGCTGTCTTTGTCATTGCCTGAAGTGGATTTAGATCAGAATATGGGTTTGATGTAGACTGGGAACAAAGATAAACACACACACACACAGACATGCCCGCAGGCATAAACACTCACACATTCAGGACCATACAGACTGTGGCCCACTCCGTAGCTCTGTGACCTCAGATATTAGCTTTCCTGCCAAGTGTGACGAAGGCCAAGTGCCACAATAAATATACAGCATCAGTCACCTCCTCCCTCCACACCCGCTCTTAACTGCAGTTCATCTGGTTATCAATGGGAGCGACAATTGTGTTTAAGTAATGGTGAGATTTCAGCTTCATAGAAAGAAAGTATTGGCTTCATTAAAAGAACATGGTTATAGTGCAGGGGCCACATTCAGCTAAATTTTGAAACATGCCTTCCTTATTCTGTAAATTTGTAATTTCATTAGTTTTTATAGTGTCTTGGAACTGTGTCTACATCAGCAGCAGTATGAAGTGTTGCCTGTTTTCTGCTGGACTAGTGTAGTAACTGATAGAAAGATACATAAATACAAAATGCAGAATGTGTTTTATTGTAAGGAACTTGATAAATAATAGCTTTTTTTTGGTTTTGTTTTGTTTTTTTTGCATTGATCATGCTGTGCCACACATGTTGTGGATGTCGTGTGGTGTTTTAGTAGATTTCATCATTTAACAGCTGTTTAATGTGAAATGTGGTGATAGAGGTCATAAAAGCAGCAAACACTGTCTTTGGTTTAAACACTCCTCTTTCTTCATATTTCTATTTCTTTTTTTTTTTGCTTATTCTTTTCATTCTAGTGTGGTTTCAGGCTGATTTCTATCCTCTTCCAATGTCTTGTCTTTAAACTACTGGATGTGAATGCAACTTTTAAGAATATGTGTCAGTTCATTTTAATTCAGTCAAAATTGTCACTGATTATCAGCCATTTTTCCAGTTATCTGAAGGCTTTTTCTTTGCTGAACTTGTTATACAATTTTGGCTGAACTGAAAGTGAACTGTCATAGTTTCCTACAGGTATCACAGGCTGAAGGACATCTAAACATTTAGATTTTAAGAATTTCCACCGTATAATAAAATATCTTCCAATTGGTACTTCACACTAAAATTGCAGTAGAACCTAAAAACCTTCAAAGCTGCTCAACATCAACTCTGTTGTATGAGCCAACTTGGTCATTTTGATTTATGACTGAACAGCTGCCAAAATGATTTATCATGCAGATAAACCCTTCAGACACTTTGAGACTCCAGCAGCTAAATTGAATGATCCCGATGACAAAGTCATTTACAAAAGGTGGATACCAGGCTAGTTCTGTCCAACATGACAACTGCAGCACAGTAATCATTAAAAACACAAGCTTTGACATCCATTTTAACACTTAAATGATACATTCAAGCTGCTTTGATAGCATCAAAACAAATCTGACATCATATTTGATGGTACGATGAGGCATAAACTTGTCAAATTGTGAAACTAAAAAACTCATCTGTTGCTGCAGGAAAGTTTTTTTGTACTTTAACGTCTGAAATATGGTTATTGTACCTGACTTACCGATATTTCAGGTAGAATACAGCACATATTTAGTACTTCTTCCTATCTTGCTGTTTCGAAAAAGTGTCTTAAGCCTCAAATACTTGTTGGAAACATGCCAGTGCTTTTCTGTTTCTTCCTGATATTCCAGTTTCCAGTCTGTCCTTCCCTCACTTTTCTTCCTTCTCTTTTTTCCTTTTCCTCCTCCCACCCTTCCTCTTCCTCCTCAGTAAAACCATCAAGGTGAGAGTAATCGATGATGAAGAGTACGAGAAGAACAAAACCTTTTACATAGAGATCGGAGAACCTCGCCTGGTGGAGAGTAACGACACTAAAGGTCAGAAAAGGGGTCAGTCATGTGACATTGTGAACTTTGACCCCTGAGTGTCCACTGCACTGAAACGGATGCATGTTCATGAAAACAGACACACAGGATGAGATATTCAGTTTTTCACTCATATCTTTCTGCTTCGTGATCACTTCCCTTCTTTATTATTATTAGTATCCTCTCGTCCTGTTGTCTGTCACATGACCATGAACATGCAGCCTGTTGTGGATCACCTCATCTCACCACATCCACCTCACCACGAAGCAAGCGCATGAGTGTGTGTGTGTGTGTGTGTGTGTATGCGCGTGTGTGTTTTTTTTTTCATGTACATACATTGCCATGTTGTTTGTTTGCCATGCATGTTTACCACGTCCCTTTGTATGTGTGTGTACGTGCGTATGTGTCCCATACAGGAAGACCATAACCATTAGGATCTTAGACCGGGAGGAGTACAATAAGCAGTCTTCATTCTACGTTCAGCTTGACACGCCTGAGTGGAGACGGAGCGGGAAGGAACGGACAGGTGTGACAGCCAATCAGCTGAGAGTGCACTCTAAGCAGCTTCCAATGGATTCCATTCAATAGGCCAAAACACACAACTATACAAGTGATGCCACGCACAACAAACCCCGCCCCCTAGCAAACATTTTAGCTCTTAATGGACATCTCCTTCTCAAAACATAAGACTATGAGTTTGACTAAATTCTTGATTTGCCCTATTTTGATGACTTTGACCTTTGACCTACATTCATCAATATTTAATGGGATCTATTCTGGATTACCTTGGTCCTTTCCTGAAAATGTCATGGAAATTGGTCCAGTAGTTTTTGCATAAAATTGCTGACAAACAGACAAAAAGTAGAAAATCAAGGAGGTTATGTTTTTGCCAGTTTGTTTGTCTGTCTATCTGTTAGTTACAGTCGCAAGATAAGTCAAAAAATTATGGACGGATCTTGATGAATTTCTTTTTTTTTTTGGTCGGTTGGTTGGTTGGTAATGTGGAGATCTGGAAATGATTAGATTTTGGTAGTGGTTGGGGGAGGGGTCAAGATAACTCAAAAATGTATGGACAGATTTGGATGAAATTTTCAGGATGTGTTGGGAGTATGACAAGAAACAAATGATTACATTTTGGTGGTAATCTAGAAGAGATCCTGGATTCTGGATCACTTTAAAAAATATTCTCCATTTACCACAATGTAAAATTTCAATGTGATCCAGAATCCAGGATCTCTTCCGGATCATCACCAAAATGTAATTATTTGTTCCTTGTGACACTCCCAACATCCTGAAAATGTCATCAAAATCTGTCCATAACTTTTTGAGTTGTCTTGCTAATTAACTAACAGACAGACAAACAAACTCTGGCACAAACATAACCTCCTTGGCAGAGGTAAAAATAACATAAGACTTTGGGCTGCAGGGTAACAACAGAATAAATCGAACCATAATATGATACAACTAAATTCCCATAATTATGTTGAGAGAGTGAGTTAAAGTTGGCTCTGGTTCCAGACTCTGATATAAGTATGAAATAAAGGTTTAGCCCAAACATATCTAGATCCGATATAAAGAGAAAAGCAACACATCTACCACAGCCACTAAAGGACACAGTAAAAGACACTCTACTGTAAATTTGAGTTAACCATCAACACATAAGCATTTATTAGTTACCAAAAGCATCTATTGATTTAATATGTTAATTAACCTCTGAACCATTAATCCTATCAATACATATAAAAGTAGAGGTAAAATGCAGTTCCTCACCCTTTCCCATGCATGAGGCTTTAAAGACGGAAACACCATCATCTTCTGCAACATTTATTCACCATTAAAAAAAATATGTTTTTTTAAAAAAGTAATTATCCATCCATTTCTCTGTTTCTATATAACATTTAAGTTATTTCTGAAAATCTCGATAATCAGTAAGAAAATACAGTGTTTTCACTTAAAAATGCAAAATGCAGAGGATATGGTAAAATAAAATATAATAAATATATATATTATTTTAATACATTTAAATAGAAAAAAAAATATTTTGTAAGTGTGTTAAGGTTGCTTTTTGGCACTATTAAACAGTATAAGTACAACCAAATTAAATGAATTGGCTTGAATTAAGCAGAAAAAAAAACACATCTGACAAATGGAACAACTGACAATGATGTTGATAAGATTTGTGAAATACAACTTTCAAGATCTATTGTTGAAGAAACAGTTCTTTATATATCACTAAAAAAAACTACCATTTCAATCGTTGTCTTATTTTAAGTCTGATAAGATATTTGGATTAGAAAATATTTTAGATTTTGGCAGTGAATATATAATGTTGACATCCTCTGCATTGTTAATTGGCATATACTAACCTAGTAAATAAGGCATTCTTCACTACAGTAATCATATTCATATAGAAAAACATATTACTGCCAATAATAATGATATGGCCAGTTAGTTATTTATGGATAAATGACAAGGAGTGCAGCCAAATTGAACGATGCGTATGGTTTTATTTTGCTCAGTTTATATGTAAGCTACAAAAACAGACACGTCAATGGAAACAGAACTTCCCACACTGTGTAGTATCAGAAATAATCAACATAGACATACCATACAATGTGTAAGAAGGCAAACAGTTGCTTTAAATAACCAGTCATGGGACATTTCTGATTAGAGGACATCACATAATAGATGTAATGTTTGTCTTTGTGCGCTCAGACATCGTAAATAATATTTACTTCATACAAATAGTGTAGCCAGGAGCACTTTGTAGTTGGCTGAGCAACAAGCACTTTTAGACAAGCAGCACTGTGAGAAATAAACCAACACATCAGCTACACATCATGTTTTATCATATTTGTAAAGTAACAAAACCCAGGGCTGCTCCTCAGTCACTCATGTTTGAACAGGCCTGTTGATTTGGGATCCAGGTTGAAGTCAGTCTGGAGCTAACTCTGATGCTCTTCTTTTGTTCTTTCTTGTCTTTTTTCTTCTTTTTTTTTCTGTTTCTCTCCAGAGATTTACACACAAAAAAAAAAAAAAAACTCAATGGGAATCACACCTGTCCCCTCCTTTTTTTCTCCTTTCAATTCCTCTTCCCTGTTTGTGTATTTCTATTCATCATGTTAGCGTGTTCATAGCCACATTTGTATTATTGGCACAAAAAATAGAGATAATAGAAGGAATGGTTGTAGAAGTGTGTTATTCTGGGGCATTTTTCATATGTACATTCAGATATTTATTTGTTGAACGACAAAAGGGTTATAAAAAAAAAATCATGAGTTACTGGCTGATATTAAAAACAGACATTTTGGGGCTAAAATGTATTTGTTTTTGATCATGTAATAGGTTTCTGTACTATGTTGCAAATAAACATTAAATTTAGATGACATTTAGTCTATATAATATATATTATTATGGAAAGAGGA
Source organism: Siphamia tubifer (assembly GCA_020466265.1). Taxonomy (NCBI): domain Eukaryota; kingdom Metazoa; phylum Chordata; class Actinopteri; order Kurtiformes; family Apogonidae; genus Siphamia; species Siphamia tubifer. Next base: position 26,649,136 of record CM035797.1, on the reverse strand, counting down.
AGAAAAGCCAGATGTAAATAACTGCACAAAGTGAAAATTTGATTTTCCATTTTTTCAGGATATGTACAGTCAGTCCAGCTTTTATTTAATTCAGTTCAATTCAATTTTATGTGTCGAGTTCCAAATCACAACAAGTTCAAAAATACTGAACAAACAATAACTCAAACTATGAATTATAAAAGAGCTGCAGCATCTGAAACTGAGCACACAGTGGTCTCAACTTTTGTAATTATTTTTAATATTTTTTTTTTTACTTATGCTTAGTTTTGGTTGGTTGTTTTTTGTTTGTTTTGTATAAATTACAAGACCCCATTTGACATCCAAGTGACCCCACATGGGGTCAAGACCCCAATGTTGAAGAACACTTAGTTAACCTATCAACCTCTGTTTGGAATTTTTCAATTTTATTTAATGTTATTATTTAATTGTATGTTTTAGTGGAAAGAAAAACAACAACAAATACACAACAGACAAATCAAGCAAATAAACAAACAAAAGACAATATCAAACAACAATAATGACGACATCATATAACAATGAAAAAGTTAATAAATGTAAAAAGCAATTAAGCAATAAAGACTGATTTAATGTAATAAGGAAAAGGAAAGGGGGTAGAGTGAAGGAAAGTGAGAAAGGGAGGAGGCAAATAATTATTAAAATAATGACAACAACAACATTATTAAATAATTAAATATTTATAATAATTCATATCAATTCATATCAGTTTGAGTTTAAATTAATTTGTTTAAATTAATATTGCTCCGGGGGGAATGTTCTGAATATTTAATTTTTTTTCATAATATCAAACGCAGGCACTGCTGATAACAATAACCCTGCATATGTTAAGTAGCATACTAAATCTTGACAGTGTGATAATGAATCAACGTGCTTTGCAGTAGACGCCTTTCAATTTACAAGAGAATCAACATGATAACATGTAGTTTTTATTTATTTAAGGTCTTTCATCATTTAATAAGTCACATCTTCTACTATAAAGCAAAACCACAACTCACCTCCAAACAGCCACTGACCAAAAAGAGAAAAAAAAAATATATATATATAATGCCTAGAAACTTTGGATCCATGAGTTTTATCAATGAGTATAAATAAATCAGGTAAAATGTAGCTTCTCAGGTTTTCAGCAGCATGAGATATGATGTTCAGAGGCTTCATAGTGATCACGGAAACACTGTCATCCTCTCATTCTGTCACAATAATTCACAATAAAAACACGTAGTTTGATAAATGACAGTGTTTGCAGATGTGTGTTGATAGAGTTTAGAGGTTAACAGATGCTCTCAAGCCGTCGCCACCATTTTTATACCACTTCTTTAATGAGATAATGATTTATTTATGGTAAACACTACAAAGAAAGAATCTGAATGAGATTTGAAGTGATGTGGAGGTTTGTTTCCAATGCTGCTCTGTCATAAGTGTTTTCACCTGTGTGTGTGTGTGTGTGTGTGTGTGTGTGTGTGTGTGTGTGTGTTTGTGTGTGTGTGTGTGTGTGTTATCAGTCAGAAGCTGCATCTGTGACTGTTTCTCGCTGTTAACCCATTACCATGACAGAGCAGCATCACCTTCTATTCTATTAAATGTAATGTAATGTAATATAAAACTCATACAGTAGAACTTACATTTTTACGATGGAATTAAATATTAAATTCAAATAGAGATGCAAGCACACAAGCTTATGGAGACAGTTATGAATACACTGAGGTATAAACCTATAAAATGTAACTTTTTTTTCTCTCCATTTAACCTTTTTTAAGTGACGTATCACCATTTATTATAATATTATCCTCTGTATTTAGCTTTTTTTCTCTCCCCCTTTTTTTCATGTAGATGTTCAGAAAATTGAGGGTTATCATATCAGAAACATAGAAAACTGCAGAAAAAGTGACATTTCCTGCAAAGATATTAACAACTGATTATAATAGCAAGTGTCTCTATCCATTGCCATTGATCAAACTCCATAGGTTTTACTAGTGAATCAATGTTTTAGAAGATGACTGTGTTTCCACTGTAACTATACAGAATTACTGTATGTCCAAATGGGTCATATCTGATAAACATAAAACAATGACAAACTGCATTTTACACTAGTTATTTGTGTGTATTGATAGAATAGTGCATCAACATATATTTAATAGTTTAGATCAGTAGATGTTTTTTCTTAACCAGTGGATGTTTGGGTCTTTATGGGTTAATATCTGGTACTAACACTGTCAAATCAAACAGACAGAATTGACTTAGGCTACATTTATATGGAGACAAAGAAAAGAGAAGACGCAAAAGTAGAATCTCCTCTTCACTTTTTTTACAGTGTATTCATGAGGAAATCCTTGTTTTTACAAAGATGCAACAGTAGGAAAAATAAGATTGGATATTTACTGGTACTCTGATAGATCAGCAACATGTCCTTTTATGTTTTTGACACATCTCTGTTCAGGTATGGTATGTTTATAATGTCTGTACAATAGCTGAGCTGCTAATGCTAATGCTATTGCTAGTGCTAGTGCTAGTGCAGCTAGAAGATCTGTGGGATCAAAGTTGTCCGACATGTTTGTTGCTTTACCTGCTGGGCGTATGAACGAAACGTGAAAGTGTATGTGACATGAACATATGGGTTTCTTCTCATTAAACTCCCCACTGTGGAAGGAGTCTTCAGATTTGTGCGTATTCACACCCTGGCTTGGTGTCAAGGGTCTCAAACTCATTCCTTTCAGGGGCCACATTCAGCCCAATTTAATATTCAATGAGCTGGACCAGTAAAATAATAGCATATTAACCTAGAGAAAAATTAAAATTCCAGTTTTTTGCATTTGTTTTAGTGTAAACAAACCCTATGACCTTATGAGCTTGCTTAAAAAAAAAAATCCAACAAAAAAGGTGTGAATAACCTGAAAAAAAATGAAATGTCTTAAAAAAAAAATACATGACGGTCTAACAATATTATGCTTCAATGTATCATTTACAGATGTGTATGATGGATCAGATCTACTACATGTGTTTAAAATATTCCTTCATGTTTTTCACATTTTATTGTTACAGGATAGTTCATAAGTGTAAATATTTTCCCAATTTAATGTTATTTTTTCCACTATAAGAAAGACAGAAATTTGAAGTTGTCATTATTTATAGGTGTAATCTACATTATTTTCACATCAAAATGAGAAGAAAATATGGAGTAATTCTTTTAATATATTATTCTGCTATAATTTGACTGTAGATCCTATTGGTCTGAATGTGGAACCTGAACTAAAATCAGTTCCACAGCTTTTACTATATATGCAAATTCATCCTGGGGGCCGCATTGGAACCTTTGCCGGGCCACATGTTTGAGACCCCTGGTGTAAATGAAAGGCACTTCTGATAAAATACGCTGTCGTATTTAGCCTCAATCGTCCTCATGTAAATAGGCCCTTAGATAAGTAGGCTGCACTTACACACCTCATGTTTTTCATAAAGCAGGATTAATCATAACCTAATCCAATCTAAAATGTGTTGAAAACTGTTTGAAACTAGCTCTACGCATGTTTTTCCCTCACACACACACACACACACGCACAGAAGCAGAGCAGTGCTATCAGTGTGTTAATGGCAGTGTGTGTTTATCAGGCATCAGCAGTGTTTATAGTGATGAGGGGATCAAAGACAAGGGTTGGATATCACATTATCACAGTCAGAAGATCAAACACACCTCCGGGACAGGGACACACACACATAGACTCTGAGTTTTGGAGCTGCAGAGGGTGTGTGCTTAATGAGGATACTTTATGAACCGACGCAGTGGTTGTCTCTGCTACATTAGCCCAGCACAGATTTTTATTTCCATAGCTCATAAAGTACTGTGTTGTTATGTATGTTCATATTTATCTACAAATATTTGTTTGTATACATATGTATTTGTCCTTATGGATATACTGTGTGTTTGAGCAAAATGTTGAGTATGGTTATTACACTTATTTTTTTTTTTTTTTTTTTTCAAACCATCTGCTTTTATCATTATCTTTTGAGGGGAAACAGCTTGACATCAGAATACAGATCTAAACTTGGATGCGTAATTATGCTCTGCCAATGATGGATGAATTTCATCTATTGAAAGTAAATGAGTGTAATATAATACACTTGGCAAGAAAAGAAAAAGTCCCACACACACCATATACGCATCTGGTTTTGATTATAGGAAACATTTGCTATGGTATTGATTAGGCCATGTAATACTTGTGCAATGTCACAACGTGTTTTTTGTTTTTTTTTTATTGTAGTTGCATTAACCCATAAATATCCAAATATCCACTGCATCTAAAATGTGCAATTACTGTTGATCCATTAATTTTATCAATATATGTAAATACTTCAGGTAAAATACAATTATTCATCTATCTATTTATTCATCTATCCCATTTGGACATTCAGAGGCTCTGTAGTTACAAATAGTCTTATTTTTTATTTAGGCTATATTGTCTTTGTCTTGTTATTTTATCAATTATTGGCTTTTGAATGATCAAATGTTTTTGTGCTCGACATATTCGAAATAAAATTACTAAAATGACAAAAAAAGGAAAAAATGACAATGGAAATACTGTCATCTTCTAGAACACAGGTGTCAAACATAAGGACCGAAGGCCAAATTTGGCCCACCAAAGGGTCCAGTCTGGCCCCTGAGATGAGTTTGTGAAATGTAAAAATGACACTGAAGACATAAATAATTTTAGTTCAGGTTCCGCATTCAGATTAATTTAATCTCCAGTAGGTCAGATCAGTGCAATGCCATCATAATAACGTATAAAAACTCACTATTCCAAATATTTCTTTGTAAATGTAAAAATGTTCATGTGATTTTATTGTTTTTACACTAAAAATGATTATTTCATAAAAATACAAGTAACCTGAACAAATTTTTGAGACATCTGAAGGGTAATTTTATCAATATTCTGCCTGTTATTAAATGTTTTATGTATGTTTTGTTGATCTACCATGATCAGAAAATTGTAATTTACATGAGTAAATGATAAACTGAGACGTAATATTGTAAAAACTGCACATAGTTTTCTTAAGACATTTCAGTTTGTTCATATTATTCACATTGTTTTAAAGGATGCAAACATTTTCATGACATAACTATACTTTTTTTGTGTTAAAAGGAAAGTTTGGAGTTGACATCATTTTTGTATTATTATGTTATTCTTTCACTGGTCTGGCCCTCTTCAGATCAAAGTTGTCTTAAATGAGTTTCACACCCCTGTTCTAGAACATAATTCACCAGTAAAACCCATGGAGTTGGATCAGTGACAGTGGTTGTCGACACTTGTTTTTATTCAGTCAGTGATATACTTTACTGAAAAAGTCACTTTTCCTCAATCTTCGAATTTACTCTGAGCTTTTCTGAACATTAGTGAATTAAATATAGGAAAATACCACATTTTCACTGAAAAATATCAAATGTATGATGATAGTATAATAAAGAAAGAGAGCTTAATTGTTAATCTTCTCATTGTAAGGCTGCAAAAAAAACATCTGCCAAATGCATAAATGTAAATTCAAATCACTTGGCAAAGACAACAAAAAAACCATTTGGAAGTTGTGACAGAAATAGTTGTGATTCTGTAACAGTTTAATTTATGACCATGGCCTTCTATGGATAATGGAACACTATGTGAAGTCCATCACATCATGTGGTCTGATCAATCCATGTGTGAAGATGACGTCTCATGCTCCCTGAACTAATATTTCACAAACCAAATGAACCTGATGAATCCTGGCATTGTCCAATCGTTGTGCTCCAATGCAAATTAATAGGTGTTTCAAAAAATCAGACACGACTCCCTGCATGAGTTAAACTGAAATAACTTGTTACAGCTTTTGTTGATTCTAATGCCTGGTGCAAGTAAAGATACATTTATTTGGACGAATATAATGATAACCACAAAAAAAAAATATGTTACATCAGTTCAATTTGACAACTGATATCTATCCCTTTTCCATGGTTTTCTTGATAATAACCAACATCTGTTTTAATTTGAACCCTCCAGGTTCTGTAAATATATCTTTAAATCCACTCCATCCATTTTTTTCTTAATTTATTACACTTTCTAATTAGTTATGTCGTAACATTTGCATATCTAAGGTAAAGACTTCTGATAAGTCTGAACAGAATAGAGCACAGCCAACAACCTGGGGGGGGGGGGCGGGGGTGGTCGTGGTGGTGGGGGGGCTCCAAACAACCTTTCTGAAAAAATGGACCTGTGGAGTTTACTTAATGAAAAATTCAGAGCCAAGCACAGCATTTAGAGTTTATGTAAACCAAAGGGAACTGTATTAGTAAGTATAATTCTGTTTAAAAAAGTAAAATATTACTCCTTCAAGTTATTACATCAATAGCTATGCCATTGTATATCGTATCTTTTCTGTCTGTTTTAGTCACATGATACACACTTGATTGTGGGGCTGCACAATATTAGAAAAAACTGACATTGTGATTTTTTATTTATTTTTTTAACCCTGCAATATACTGTGATATGAAAAAAATACTGTGTGGTGCCAACGCAAATGTTTAACAGGTTATTGGTTGAGAAAGAACATAGGTTTCAATGTCATCTTTCTTGTAGCCAAAATAATTAAATAAAATGAATAATTAAAAAAGAAAAAGATTTTAAAAATAAATAAATATAAAAAGACAAATATTTAAAAAATATATGAATGAATAAAAAAAATGTAATAAATAAATAAGAATATATATATATTATACAAATACATTTAAAAAATAATAGTAATAAAAAAATTCAATAAAAGTAATTGCAATGCTCAAACAAACTCTACCTGGTTGTATAACCATTATTTTTAATGACTTCATAGTCTAATAATTTTTTCCATGACTGTATCTAACTAGATGTTCTTATAGACAAATGGATTAGTTTCATATATTCACCTTCGTGTGTTTCCATAACGAGTTCCACCATAACACTCTTGGTTCAGTAACTCAGGTCCAGGTTCAAATCCCACTTGGACCGTCTGTGTGGAGTTTGCATGTTTCCCACATATCATGCTGGTTTCCTTTGGGTCCTCTGGTTTTAGAAACATGTCTATATAATTTTCCTGTCAGTGCTTTTGACCAAGGTGCTGACACAGACCTGGAGCTGGTCCCTCTGCTCCTTCAGCAGTAGGATTAAATGTCCCCTACTTCACAAATATGTTTCTGTTTTAAAACACCCAACTTACCTAGCATCCCCTTATACTCAAACCTTTTAACCTCCTGAAAATGGACACTTTTGACTTGCTGACGTTGGTTTTACTTTAGAAACTCCAAGGTTGTGTTCCAATGAGGACAGACAAAAGCATTGCACCCCTCTCTTCATCCTTCACTACCAGTTGTTAACTTCTAGCGTCTCTAATATGGATGAAAACCGCAGTACTACCGTAGATAGCAACTAAATCACCAACACGTTACACTCATTTTACGAGTCCAAGAAACTGATGATGAGAAATGCCACCAGTGTGTTTGAAAGTCAGCCAGGGTGTTGCTGATGCAGTGAAACTCACACAATAAATCAGTTGAGCAGAGCAGCTTGCCATCACCCTTTGGCTCCGATAATAATAGTATAATAATGTAATAAGTCGCATATTGACCCTACGCTGCCCTTATTATTCATGTCATTTCCGAGGACATGCAAAAAATGACACTCCAAACTATTGCAGGAAATGAGACATTGCACCCAAGTACGGAGTTTTAGGTATTTTTTCTGCAGACTCTTAAGTTCCCTAATGATGACTGTGTTTTTTTTGTTTTGTTTTTTTTTTTCTATTTCAAATTCTCTAATTTGTCTACATTTTGTTCTCATTGTTTAACACCACAGAGTGGGAGTCAACATTGTATAAGATCAATGCATATTTTAGTCTTGTAGCCAAATATTTTAATATTTAGTGCATGTGTGTGTGTGACCATCATCGGTCCTCCCTGAAAGCTGAGCAGACATCCTTTATTAGAACTGTCTATTATAAGCCAGGGAGGGCAGTGCTACACCTCAGTGATGTGTGGGGGAAACAAAGACTGGACAGGACGGACGGGGATAGAAATTAACAGGCGGTGCTATTTCAATTAAAGATTGTAAGGTGGTGTCTTATTCCCAACTACTAACTGTCCATCAATAAAAATAAATACATAGAAAAAAAGAGAAGAAAACCAAACCAGCACAAAAGATGACTGTGTTTTGTAGATCTTTTATTCAGCATGTGTCCACTTCCTCTTATTTCTACTTGTCTCAATCTTTTTATGGTCTAACATAAAACTGTGCTCAATAAGTTGGCTAATGTCCACAGGAAAGGAGGAGGGAAAAAAAACATTCACTGCACAGGAAACTGCAGGATCTATAAGACAAATAGTGATTTAAGATGATAGGATTTAAATCAACAGTTACACTTTCTGTCATGTGTGTTCTTCTCACACTGAAACTGCAGGATTATACTATTCTCTTTCCTACACAATTCTATCTAAAGCTCCGGGAAGAAAAGACAGCTATTTGCATAATGTGTTTGTCAGTTTGTGTTTTTCTTTTATACAATGTCTTTTTTAAGCCTTTAACGTTGCATTTATGTGCCCTGTGTTTTATACATGTATATCCAACAACACCCACTGGGGACAAGTAAAAGTCATTGGCTGATTATTGATTGATTATATTTTCTTTGTAAGGGTTTCGCTATACTAAATTAATCTTCCAGCACAGCAGTTTAGATTATTCATAATGCACACGATCTGACACATTCCAAACAAGCTCTGAGCAGCCTGTAAAAGCAGCTGATAACACAAACAAGCAAAGCTTTACTCTTTATTGTTGATTTATACATAATTTGGCTTTAAAATGTGAATATAATTTCAAAAGAAAACTGAGTTTCTTATCAAATTGTGTCAAATACATCAGATAAACTACTCTTATATTCTATTTCTCAACTTCCTTTGAGCCAAAGATAAAAGACTGAGGGGTTTTTGGTTGTTTCATTAAGCAGTTTTTCATTTTTGACTAAGTTATTTATTAAATGTTACACCCCCAACAGTGTTTTATATAATTATAAAGTGATATATATATATTTGCTAACTTTCTGCTACTGTGAACTTGGTTTGCACACATAAAATAGAATATCTTGACATTAAATTTAGACATCAAAGGAATTATATTTTACTGTCTTAAATGGAATAGTGCAGAATCACATAGTGTAACTTGAATTAACCCAATTAAATAATTTTATAATGGTATGACATGAAGCTGATGATTTATATACATCTGTATCATGTAATCAACAACAAATAAATTCACATATGGTAACACTAACACTGTTGAATCTACTGATAGTTTTACATCATGTCTCCGTTAGCATAGCTCTGATTTTTGACAGAAAAACAACCACAGCAGGATTCAAACCACCAACCCTTCAGTTACTGCTCGACCCACTCTACAAACTGAGCCATGACTGTCAGTTGGGGGGTGGCTAGTTTTGACTTTCTTTGGCTCAAAAATCGTATTTCATTCGATTTCAATATTTCAATATTCATATTTCAATCGTGTTTCATTTTCAATATTGCAGACAATCTCAGCACATTTATAGAAATCAATTCAATGGATATTAACCCAATACATTACAGTCTTTGGCATAACTTCAATGATATTGTTAATTTTTTTTTTTTTTCAGTATTTTGAAAAATCAATTCTATGGATGGCTTCTTTATTTGTGAATCGTGTATTCTCCTGATACAAATGTATGTAACAGAAAATGTAACCTCTAATACTGAGGGTCACACATATATAATTAGTATATTTAATAACTATCTATTTGATCTGAATTTGATCTTGACCTTAAGACTTCTCCACCTGCATTTGAAAATGATGTAAAAAAAAAACAACAACACACTAGTTCTTCCTTTTAGAGACACAGCTTTAGTTCTGGTCAAATCTTTAGATATTAATAAAAATAATAATGCTTTCTATAATTGCTTTTTTTATATAATAAATTCTTGGGCAGGAGATATTTCTCAAAGTAGAGCCATATTCTCTTGAGGCTAAAGTAGCATTTAGAGGACTCTGTGATATTGCAGCCGAGAGTTCACGGCAAATCATGAGCGTCCGTCAGTCATGAGGACAGAAAGAAAGTTCAGCGTGAGGAAAGAAATGACGCTGAGAGGGGAAACAGCTGAAAACACATGCCCTGCAGAGGGTGACGACCCCATGTCCAAATACACATTCACAAAATCAAACACACGTGGACACACACATATAACATACACTCAGAGCTGAATATATAAATTTCACTTTACAACTGCACCAAAATGTTGTCATGTGGATATAGTATGTGACAGTTTGTCTCATAGCCATAACCTCTTCCAGTTTTATGTCTGTCCATTCTCTCCATCTGTGTCTGTATTTGTAAGTATGTGCTATATTATGTAACACACACAACATTATCATTGACCCTGTTAATTAAAACTATACATGTGCTAAATGAGCTCAAATAAATGGCACACAAAATATTCTTATTATGCCAGTCGAGGTGCACTAAGGTGTTGTCTCACTTTATCTGTTGGTTTAATTAGTGCAGTGTTCTAAAGCATGTGTCCTTTATGTGCAAACTGAATTAACCATCTGCTTTGGCTGTAACATTAAACAACATTAGTAACATATTTTAATGAGATGGTCTGAAAGAGTATCATTAACTCATTACTCAATGCAAATCACCCAACAATGTAAAATAACATAATATCTCTATTCGTGAACAAGTATAGCATTCACATTAGCATTGATTCATGTTGATTGGAAATTAATGCCCTTGTTTATTTTATTGTATCTCATAACTTTCATTATACCAGTCATTTCTAACAAATGCATTGATAGAGTAAATACACAAGTAGTAGACGGCATTGATAAACAAATCATTTTATTCACATTCAGTCATTCCGATATCATCCATCATCCACTAATCCTCCTACAATATGAGTTTTAAGCTTTAGTAATTTGTCCTTTAACTCTTTGTTGGTAGAGGTAAATTTGAACCCTGATATCTAATCTAAATTTAAGGTCTTTGACACCAAACTTCTTGGTCAGTCTCCCCCTTTTGTAACAAGCATGTAATGCACAAAAACACCACTGGGTGGCACTGTCAATGATATATTCAGCTCATGCTAGTATACCACCAACGAAGAAGAGCATAACTGTGACAACGCCTCTGCTATGATCTTTTCTTTTGGACACAAGTTTTTTTTTATTATTTTATTAACTTATAGAGAGTCTATTTTACATAAATAATCCTCATCATTTTTCAGAAATACTTTGGTATTCATGTAATAATTTTAGTTGAAAACCTGCTCAATCAAACGGTAGAGGTGCTAATGCTAATGCTAATCACTAATGATACAAACACAAATAATTGATATATCTAAGTTGAACCAAGTCACAAATGATCTGGTCACAGCAGCTTTCTAAACAAGCAGAAGACACTTACGTTGTTTAACCTTTTAAGCCCCAAGGGGGTTTTCTGGCAAATTCCACCTAAAGTGAATGCCCAAATTAAAGTAAAATACAATTAACAAACAAACTATGCTTTAGAATTATTATTATTATTACAGAATGCACCATGTTATTACATTTTCTAGAGAGTAAAAAAGTGCATTTTGTAATAACCTTCTCAAAATATAATAACTTATTACATAATGCAGAAAAATGTTTTACAAAATGTGTTGGGACAGTTTATTACAAAATGAAATGAAAAAGTTACGATATTTTGGGAGTTTATTACAAAATGCACCATTATTATAAAAAGTGTCTCAACAGTCCCTTACAGATGCTTTTCTGGACATAGATTTTAGAATATTATATCAGACATAGATATTATAATATTCAACATGTTAGTTCTTCTTCTGCATCTTCACTTGAATATAAGACAATAAGACAATATATATAAGACAATAATACCTACCCTCCTCACTCACTTCTACTATTTTCTTTTTTTTTTATTCTGCTGGTGAAACCTGTAACCATCAAGCATGACAAGGTGTGAAAGTCTCTCCTCTTCCTCCTCCTATGAACCAGCGCTCTGACAGATAAAATGTAAAATGTTTTCCCCTACACCTGTCCTCCTCTCAGCTGCTCTGTCCCCTTTTCCCCTCGTCCCTGTCTTTCTCAATCATTGCTTCAGATCAGGGACTCTATCAAAGCATGACAAGGTGCAAAAGCGCCACATACACAGCTCCTGTCAGCACATATCAGCCCACATCTCATGCAGACAGAGAAATACACACAGACCCGGAACTTTTTTATCACTTTTTTATCACCTCTACCCATCGGTATTCATGCAATTTCCTTCGGTACCAGTGGGACAGTTATGTTCATGTATTTGAAGTTGGCAGTTGTAATTTGACAGCTAACGTTGAGTCACATTAAGTGTTAATTTTGTACCTTACATCAAACGATAAGTCGTTTCAGAGAGACAGGAAAAGACACGATTAAATTCGGAGAAGTGAAAAAGATGGATCAAAAGAAAATTGAGATTAAGAAAAACAAGCAACAGGGGTTAGAGATGCTTATGTAACATTTAGGGATTTTTGTCAATGTGATTGCGTTGTCTTTGTTTTCTGTTTCTTTTAAAGCTTTAAGTGCAGTTATTATGTACAGAAATGAAAATGGCTTCTAAAGGCTCCGTTAGAAAATAACATTTCTGCCAAATCCTGATTTTTAATTAAATACTTCAACAAAAGGCACATTAACTTCAATTTACTTCAGTTCAGCCCAGAGAAGGACACCAGAGGAGAAAAAAAAAAACATCAAGATGATAAATGGTACGGAAAGCAGGTTTGACAAGAAACAGCATTTTACCCTCCAACATTCAACCTCTGTCAGGTCCATTTACACAAAAACGCTCTCATACAGGCAGCCAGGCACAGTCTTAACAAGGATACTGCCGGGTCATGTTCATCCCATGTGAGGGTTGTGAGATAATTGGGTTCATTAAATCACCATTACTGCCTGTATGTGTATGTGTGTGTGACTGGAATTGGAAATGATGCTGAATTAAACGAAAATGAAGAACTTTCTCTCATATTATACTTTGTGTGACAGTTTTAAAAAGTTTCAAGTAATGGGGGGGGGGGGGGGGGGGGGGGGGGGGGGGGGGGGGGGGGGGGGGGGCATGACATACGGCCCATGTGCCAAAACCAGCCTGTCGGTGGGTTCAATCTGCAATGCAAAAAGCAACAATTGTAATAATAATGATAATATATTATTTTAATTTTTTTTATAATAGCCACCTTTCTTGGTACTCAAGGACACTGTGTAGTTAACAAAGTATAAAAGAAGCAGTAAAACTTAGAATAAGAAGTAAATGACAATATTAACAGCCAAAGGTGTAGTGTAATTTTTTTTAGCGTTGACTGACAGCACTTAAACTAATACATAATCACCTAAAGAATAACTTTTTTAGTGAGATATAAAAACCTATTTTTAGATAATAGATGTTGAAAATCTTATTTCAATAAATCCTACCAGGTTAACTTTCACTCTTTCACTGGCACAGCTGAAAATTATTGTAAAATTTTCAAGATTTATTGTTTAACCCACAAAACCATTTACTAATCTAAAAATGTTTAATAACTTCTCAACCACAAATCCTATAAAGTTTATAATTAATTAGTTAATAATTGATATAAAATGCAGTTTGTCATATTTTACTGGTCATCAGAGAAGTTCAGAGGCTCCATAGTTACCATGGAAACACTGTCATTATTCACCAGTAAAACATATGGAGTTTGGTCAATGATAGTGGATGGAGACACTTGGTTTATATTCAATGATCAGTATATTTGCTGAAAAAGTCACCTTTTATTCAATTTTCTCTTCTTGCCCTCAGCTTTTATGAGCATCTACATGATCAGTACATTAAATATAGAGAAATACCTGGTTTTCACTGAAGAAATGTGCAATTAAGAGAATAATATTATCACAAATGGTGATAAATCACTTAACAAAAGTTAAATTGAAAGAAAAATAGATTTGGGAAATTCCACAAAAGTAGCACTGGGTCTTTATGGGTTAAGAAAAAGGTCATTGTATCTCACTGAAAAGTTCCTGTGGATGTGATTATGTCTTAGTGTGATGAGATATTTTGACTGAAATGAGGACAATACACTTGATAATATTTGGATTGTAAATGAGGGCGAAAAAATATTATAAAAATGTCCTTAGAACTTTGATCTACTTTTCCCAAAATGTAATGATATCTATTATGGGTCACTGGTAATTTATAAACCAAATATGGGATGAGTAAAATAATAAATGAATAAATGGATGAGTAAAAGAAAGTAAGTAAAACAGGCAGAACATATATTATAGACACATGCATTTTTAGACCTGCAGGTGATTTAAAGTGACGAGTTAATCAATTAAGGCTAATAGTTTAATATTAAAGAGCATGGTTTTGGACAGTGGAAGGAAGGTGGAAAATGTGCAAAAAATCCACACAGACATGATGAGAACATACAAACTCTATTTAAAAAGTTCCTTCATGCTACTGTTCTATAAATTGTCGATTACATAAAACTATAAATAGTATATTTATCTCCAAACGTAACCTTTTTCTACAGACATGTCCGAAGCCATAACAGCAGCTTATCAGACCAATCAGTAAATGTCACATCAGTGATCTTTAACTCCTGATTAAGTATCGCAGCATTTATTTGGAGTAGGTTTCCATTCCATCCCAGGCTCTGTGTGGACGCACAAACAAACCAAACAGCCAAATAAAACGCTGCCAGTCACTGGTGATGGAACTAACTTTGACAAAAGTGGTCCTGTCACAATTTTGCATGGACGTATGAACTAAGCTCCATGCTGTAAGTCAACTGAGGGGGAACTAATGACAATCGAGCAAGTGCTGACCCACAATCCACTGCTCTTTAATGGAAGGAAATAGCATGGATAAGAATTCCCACGTGGAAAATTTGACCATCGGCTCTTTCTTTCTTTCTCTCTTTTCTCTTTTCTTTCGCTCTTTGATCCCAGCGGTGACTTCAACAGTCCAACAGTGACTCTCAATTACTGACACACACCATAAAGAAAAGGAGCAAAGAGGCAAAGGGAGGAGAGAGGAGCGTGTTACAGGAAGATAAGGGACAAAGGCTGCATTGGCGCTGACTATATATGATCAATTAGTAACCACTCAATATACCCTGTCAAGACAATTATTTTATTTCAGACTGATCTGGTTTTATTTGAATAGAATATAAATGTATGTGTCCTGCTAAAATGAGTCATAGAGTCTAAGATTGATTTTGGCAGTAGAAGAGGAGAGCTGTACAAATATTTTTTTTTCAGTTTAAGAGGTTGTATAAGGAGAGAAGAAAATATCATTTCTGTAATAAATCGTGATATTTCATTTCATAATACTGTATATGTAGCTATTTTTAAATGCAGATATGGCAGAGATTCTTTTTTTTATTTTGTGTTTATATTTTATTTCTTATTACTAACACTGTTTTATTAAATAATGGTTATTTGAAGTGTCCTACAGCAGTTTTTTTTGTGTCAGAGAGGCAGATGTTAGTTCCTTTGTTGGGACTGTTTGAAACTTAAAAAAAAAAAAAAAAAACAGAGGTAGAAGTAAATAAGTAGAAGAAAAACAAAAAAAATTGCATTGTTAACAATATCATGATATATTGTGAATTGTATTGTGTTGCTAGATTTTTGCCAATAACACACTCTTAATGATGAAATACTTTGACTCGTGGACTTTGGATGTGTTCATCCTCATTGACCATCATATAAACTCTTTACTGAAATAGTTGTAATAGCTGTAACGGCAAGTTATGTGATGTCAAGTTTTAAGAAAAAGGCAGGTATTGGAAGTTTTCTTCACTTTGCTCCTTTCTAATCATTTTAATCATAACGAATAAAAAAAATGACATGAGATGAAATGTAATTTTTTTTTCACTGCATACATTTGTCTTTCTATGTACATTCTACCACAAACTATTTCTCTTTGTTTAGGTCATTTTATTTAACATTGATAATGAGCAGTTGCCCTCCACCTGCTGGAACAGATGTCGACTAACCACTACATACACCTGGTTGTTTTTCTTTCTCCAATAATAATGTGGTGTCCTGTTGTGGTGTTTTCAGAGGATAAGCAAAAGGAAGAGGAGGAGGAAGAGGAACCTCTGACAGGAAAAGATGAGGAAGAGCGGCGCATCGCAGAGATGGGACGTCCAATGCTGGGAGACCACGTCAAACTGGAAGTCATCATAGAGGAATCATATGAGTTTAAGGTGAGATGTGGGAGTTATGAAGGTCATATAATAATAAAAATAATAATAATAATAATAATAATAATAATAATAATAATAATAATAATAATAATAATAATAATAATAATAATAATAATAATAATAATAATAATAAGTTTGTATATAGTACTTTTTGCAAAAAAAATTCATATAGGGGTTTACAATAAAATCCAAAGTATTAAAAAAATGCAGCCTCAACAAGAAGGTTTTCAGTTGCTTTTTAAAACACTTCAAGTTCGAAGTACCAGTGCCAGTGCATATATAGTAGTAGTTAAGTGTATTATGATGACGCATATGACTTTTATTTGATAAGTTATGGTTTAATTCAAGGTTGTTTCATAGCAGAGACGTGGTAACTGACAATGTCATACTTGATTATTTTACACTGAGGAAAGACTTAGACACTTGTTATTTTTTTATTTTTGTATTTTATCATAGCAGCAGCACCAATGCATTGTTGACCAAAACTTAGATTTGTAACAGATGCGACATGTCATCCTGGTCAGATACACTGATGGTGATTTCTAATGCGATATGAGTTCATCATAGTAAAACATCCAACTGAAATAAGAGACATGGAAGAAATGAAGAATTCAGTAAACCATTAGACGTTTACTCCACTGTTGTTTACTTAGATTTGTCATAAATAACTCAACACTTCCTCTTTAAATTAATGCTGTTAAATGACAAAAAAAATCTGAATAATCACAGAATTGCTGTGGATTAACTATGATTAAATATTCTTTTTTTAATCTTTTAATCTGTCATGTTTTCATTTTGCATAAGGAAACAAGCTTTACACAAAAATACATACAGTAAAGGGATACAGTAAAATTCTTCAGAGTTATTCTGCACCGGAGCTGATTTAAAATGTTTAATCAGATTTATGATGGTAATAGTTTAATGTGCATTAATACACTAATTTGGACAGCCCTACTTATGCTTCATCCTACTCCTTTTCGGACATGTCATTGTTATTATTATTATTATTGTTGTATGGATTATTGTTGCACTTTGCACATGTTCGAAAATAAATCATTAAAATCAAATCAAATCAAAATCAAATACATTGAAACACCAAATCACACAAATCCCTCTAGTTTCACACTGTCCTGTATATGTGTGCTGATGTCCTGTATATTAACCTTTAAGCAAACACACAACAAAAACAAAACAACACTTTGGCAACTGAAGGGTTAACTGTGTGACCTTTTACTATGATGACATTTAGCTATGATAAATAATCCAAAAAATAAATGCTTTCTGTAAATAGAAATGAAAAACTTCAATATAAAATCTGTAAAACTTTGTAGTAGAAATAAACTTCATTAACTTTTATCACACGTCTGGCTCCTTCAGACCATAACACCAGTGCATACCCAATACAATAATAAATATTTTGTCCAATTAAGCAGAAATCCCCACATGTTTCCAATACATAACACCTAAATCTCTTCTAACACAGTTGATAACCTCACATATGAAAGCTTTAACTGTGATTTTTGTATTTCTGCTCCTTGCTCTTCATCTCCCATGCAGATACTTGAGGAAAGTATAGATGAAATTACACTACATGTAGCTTTTTATATTTGCATGTGTGAGTGACAAATGCATATCCTTCATCCTCATGTTCCCCTACACACCCCTTCCACAAAGACTGACGGTTAATAGCACCCAGTAACAGCTCACCACTTGACAGGATGCTACACTTTGATGATAAGTAGTTTTGTACATTAAAGCGTGTGTGAGTGTATCCTATATTTATCTGAAGTATGAGCCAGTGTATGAGTGTCTGACACAATATAGAAATGGACTTAGAGGGTAATTAATGTCTAAGTGAGTTTTATATACACACTAAATATTGATGAACAAAACTATAGACATTTTAAAAAATATATAATAAATTACAAAATGACTATCTCATGTAAGTGAGATTTTACTTTTAGACACTACGTATTAGAAAATTGTATTTCAAGAACTCTTACCAAGGTAATTTTCAGATAAGATAAATGTTTGAATTCAGCCAAAAAAATAAATTAGGAAATCTACCAATTGAGAAAGTGAAAGTTATTTTGGTAAAATTTCTTAAAATAGGATTTTTAAGATCTGTTAGCTAAAAATAGGTTCTTACATCTCACATTGTGTCATGAGGTATTTTGATTAGAAATGATAAAATTGCACTTGGTAATACAGTATTATATTTAGATAAAGAGCAGGAGCAGATGTCCTTTAATCACCGGGTTGACATGTAGGCCTAATAATGTTTTTGTTTTTATTTTGTAGTTAATGCTTAAAAGTTTTGTAAAACTGCAGGTTTAACTTATGTTTGCTCTAGATTTGTGCTGAGTTCCACATGTTTATTTTGTACGATTGTGCATCTTTCTGTGAAATTCAGGCATGTTCCTATAACTTTCCTAAACTTCATTCACCGACTGTGTAGATTTTCACAAAAACTTTAACTCAAGAATTATGAGATTAAAAACAGCAAAAACTGAGTGAAGTATCCAGCAACACATGTCATGAACTAAACATAAAAACATAATTTGACAAAAGATATAATTATTATCTGTGAATCAATATTGGCGAAGATGACTGTGATTCCATATTCATACTGAAGTCTCTGAATAACCAAAAAAGACACATTGAATGTTGCTGAAAAGTTAATAAACTATATTTTTTCCTGGATTATAAAAAGTATTGATAGAATCAGTGGTTTAAAAGTTATTAAAGTTATTTAATACTTTAGACCAGTTGATGCTTAGAGGTCTTTGAAGGTTAAAAAGTGTTTGTGTTATTATCTGAAGTAAAAGTGACAGACATAAGTGTGATTACATGATAAATGAGCATGATGAGACATGGAAGAGGCATGTCAAATGTGTAAATAACAGCAGCTGAGGGAAAAGCTACAGTGAATATCCTGCTGTTCTTCTCCAACTTGATGGATAAACTGTTCTCAGTTTGTTACCACTTACTGTGTAACCATGGTAACCACAGAATCCAGACTGAGAAGCATGATTCAGGGGCTAATTTGATTTATATTTGTAGTTCCCAAATTAAACACCTCTTCATCAGCGGAGACAAACTCAGTCAATCAAATCTATCAGCAAATGCCACCTCAGAGAAATATAAACTTTGAAGTTTGATTATTTGAGTGAGTTTAATGTTTTTTTATCAGATCAGGTAACATATGTGGTCACTAGGGTTGGGAATATTCATGACACACTAGAATATAGAATACTAATTTAGAATTTGTTTGGGGTCAAAAGTCACATCTCTAGTGAGAGCCTGCCGTGTAGCCTATATGTTTTTTTTCCTCAAAGGTTTTTGTATTGAATCTTCATATTGTCTAGTTGTGTTAGTTAGTTAGCGAGCAGACTGTCTAGTTGTGTTGGTTAGTTAGCGAGCAGACTGTCTAGTTGTGTTGGTTAGTTAGCGAGCAGACTGTCTAGTTGTGTTGGTTAATTAGCTAGCAGACTGTCTAGTTGTGTTGGTTAGTTAGCTAGCAGACTGTATAGTTGTGTTGGTTAGTTCGGTAGCAGACTGTCTAGTTGTGTTGGTTAGTTAGCTAGCAGACTGTATAGTTGTGTTGGTTAATAAGCTAGCAGACTGTTTAGTTGTGTTGCTTAGTTAGCTAGCAGACTGTATAGTTGTGTTAGTTAGTTAGCTAGCAGACTGTCTAGTTTTTTTGGTTAGTTAGCTAGCAGATTGTCTTGTTGTGTTGCTTAGTTAGCTAGCAGACTGTATAGTTGTGTTGCTTAGTTAGCTAGCAGACTGTCTAGTTGTGTTGGTTAGTTAGCTAGCAGTGGTTGATAGCTGTCCATCACTGACAGTTGCATCTTTGCTAGTGGTAGCCTCTACAGAAGGCTAACTACTCCACATGTTGAGTAGTTTTGGTGTTTTCTCAAGTAATTCTGTAACTCTTTCCTTTTTTATTACTTGGAAATGTTCTTTTTTGGCCCCGCTCTCATGCTTCCTTTGACCTGAAATTGTTGCTCGTTTTTTTTCCTACTTCTATTAACATTAGTCATTTGACATCGGCCCAGAGGCACCCCCTGGTGATCAGGCCTGGGGCTACAGCCCTTTCAGCCCATTCTTTTAATCCGGCCCAGCTGTTGTGGTATATCTTATTTTATCTAATATCAGATAGTTCATAAGGTCTTTAATCCAGAGGATGAACAATAGTGGATTTTGATCTTTCAATGTAAGTACTGTAGAATGAGCCGACAAACTATTAAAGTTCTTAAAATTCTTGTTGAGGTGTGTATTCTGTGGACTTATTACACATATTGCTGTGAGTACAGGACATTCTATTGGGGTTTCAAAGGTCTGTGAAAATAAATGAAATTTGTTGCAAAGGTAAAACGTGTGAAAGAGTTCCTGGTCGTGCCGTGTATGTTGTCAGTTTGATTTGAAGAGATCTGTAGCGACAGTCGCAGTCTTCAAAATGCAGAGCCCTGCTTTAGCTTGGCAGCGGATGTTACCAAACAAAGTGCTTGAAAGCATCCTAAGAGTCTTTGAGTACAGCTTTCTCTTCAAGAGCATTTGATGTAGCTGCCTCTCATACACAAGTAGTCCAAATGCACACAGTCAGCCAATGAACTTCCACCTTTCTCACCTTCGTACCCAGATTTGTATTAGTGCCAGGTGTAAAGCAGGGAGTAACAAATATATACACTGTTTCCAATAATACAGTCGCAGAAGAAATGATTAAACCATCAAAAATCATCAAAAACAATGGTTATGCAATCAAGTACTAACTCCTGCATGTATCATGTGACTAAAACACACAGAAAGGACCACGTGGACTATCTAAAAGCACTTTTTTTGACAGTGTAATGACATAGATATTGATGTAAGAATTTGGTGATTTTTGTTATCATCAAGAAAAGATGTTAAGTCTGAAATGAAACTATTATTTCAGAGCTATTCTATTCACATCAAGCTATTTTTGTTGTTATTACATTTGTAAAAACAAATGTACCTTTAGTTCAGTGGCAGCTGCTGCTATGTAAATTCTGCCTCTGTTCCTTTTTTATAAAATGTTCTGTGACTCTATCGTAACAAGTAGGAGTCTTTTCCAAGGACTTGTACAAGGAGATGTTGAAATTATGTTAAACTGAAACAAGGGAGGGAGGTATGGTGGTGGTTAGTACTCATGCCTCACAGCAAGAAGGACTGTGGTTTAATTCCCACACCAGACCTTTCTATGTGGTGTTTGCATGTTCTCTCCATGTCTGCGTGGGTTTCCTCATACCATCCAAACACATGCACTGATAGGTGGTTAATCTAAATTGTCCATAGGTGTGAATGTGATAGTGATTGTTTGTCTATATATGTTCAGACCTGAGATGAACTGGAGACTCATACAGGGTAAGAAATATTTACAGTGTAAGAAATTAACAAGTTATTTCGTCAAACAAATACCAACAAAATAGTGGGTGGCAGTTCGTCTTCTAGTTTGTTTTACCAAATCCACAGTGGGAGTGAGAGCAGAGCTGAGTGGACAGTGCATATCAGAAAATACCTGTCAATCAATACGGGGTTCACCCTTTGTCCTAATCGTCCAATCCCCATGCAGAAGCTCCAGGCTGGTCCCCGGGGATGGGACAAAATTGTGACATTTATCCAATGAATGTTGAGTTTCGAGGCAATAAAAAACTATATATTGAAGAAAATGTCACTATGTGAATATATGAGAAGTAAACATGTGTTCAGCTGATTTGTGATAAGTAGCCGATGAATGTGTTCTATCACATTTGTAGTCAATGAAGTTAACAAAACTGAACATATTTGATCAATCATTTAATTTTTTTTTTACATTTTAGGGTTGCAGTCTTAGAGTAATCACCACTGCTTTAGTTGTACCATGCATTAAAAAAGAACAAGAAATTGAAGAAAACAAGGGTGATCTAATAATGTTTACAGTAACTATATTTGGAATATTTAGTTTTCAGACACATTACTTTTTTGTATTCCTAATTAAAAATATCACTAATCACTCCAGCTACACTTCTTTATCTATCAAGAATAAATCACAGTGTCACAATCATTTCATGAGAAGAGGTAAAAATATCTTATCTTCATTTAATTTTGATGAATCCCGTTCAATTACCTGATTATAATCCAAGCTGCAGGGAGAGAAAAAAGACTTTCAAATGCCAATATGAATGACATGGAGAAAAGTCTCAAATGTCCTTCCTTTTTGCTGGGTTATTGTGTGTAAATTGCAGAATTTAAATGAATTTATTCATGTGCGCTGTAGATACACATACTCACATACTGTATGTATATATGCATCTCAGTACACAGGCATCAGAATAATCTGCAGAGAAAGGAAGCAAAGGAAAAACAAAGAAGGTAAAAATAACTGTGTAAAGCAGAATGACAAAGATAAGTGCTGGTGCAGACACCAAACAGAATCACTCTTATACAAATGTAATTTAAAGCTTTTGCTTATAGCACTCAATCAGTCTGTTTAGTTTGTCTTACGGTACCCAAGACCTCAAAGCTTTTGGGAAAATGGGCAAAAATGAGCCAAAACAACATCAGTGTAACTTTGTGTTCCTGATTTCATTGGACTTTGTGTCGACTGAAAACAACGACAAACAGGTTCTAATCTCCATCATTACCTGTCATCACTCAGACGCCCAGAGAAAGTACCTATAGTGGAAGCCATCTTGTCAAGTGGATTAATAATACCCAGCCACATAATGCACCCTTGAGCAGGTCCTTGGGGAGTGAAAAGGGAGAATAATGGAAAGTGAGGGTCTGAGAGGGTGATTTAAAAGTTTCCACAGCCTGTTGGAGACATCGAGAATTTCCCACAAATGTAAAACACTACCGTTACCATGTTAATAAACCTCATTATCTTTAATCATTTGGATTATGCACATGTAGTTCATAGTTTGACATACAGTCAGGCTCATAAGTTTACATACCCTAACAGAAGTTATGATTGTTTGGACATTTTTTGAAGAATATGAATGATAATTTAAAAAAAAAACTCTCTCGTCTCCTCTCCTCTCCTCTCCTCTCCTCTCCTCTCCTCTCCTCTCCTCTCCTCTCCTCTCCTCTCCTCTCCTCTCCTCTCCTCTCCTCTCCTCTCCTCTCCTCTCCTCTCCCCTCACCTCCTCTTCCCTCCCATCCTCTCCTCTCCCCTCCTCTCCTCTCCTCTCCTCTCCTCTCCTCTCCTCTCCTCTCCTCTCCTCTCCTCTCCTCTCCTCTCCTCTCCTCTCCTCTCCTCTCCTCTCCTCTCCTCTCCTCTCCTCTCCTCTCCTCTCCTCTCCCCTCACCTCCTCTTCCCTCCCATCCTCTCCTCTCCCCTCCTCTCCTCTCCTCTCCTCCCCTCCCCTCTCGTCTCCTCTCCTCTCACTCTGACATCATTTCTAAAACTCTGTGCAATGTCACAGCATTTATTTGCATCAAATTTAGGGGAATGTGACATTGATGTGATCAAATGAAGCAAACCCAGATCATAATGTTGCCCCCCCACAGTTGTACTGCAGGCACTAGGCATGATGGGTAACCCCTCTGGTACAGGGTCAGCCTGGACTCATTAGACTACTTGACATGTTTTCATTGAAACACAGTCCAATCATTTTAACAGATTTTTACCCTGCCCCCTGAAGAGGAGAGGGGTATTGTGTGTTGGAATTGTTTTGCTTGTCTGTCTGTCTGTCTGTCTGTCTGTGTGGTGGGTTGTTTGTTTGTTTGGTTGGCTGGTGGGTGCAAAAACTACTTCCATGACCTTTTCAGGAAAGGTGCAAGGTGGTCCAGAATAGATCCCATTACATTTTGGTGAATGTGGGTCAAAGGTCAAGGTTACAGTCACCAATGCAATAATAAGAGACAGGGAAAATTAGGTAAAACTTGTGCAAGGGGGGCAGGGTTTATTGTGCCTGGCACCACTTGTTGTTTAAGACATAAAAATCTACTGACTGCATTAGTTCCAGGGTTGAGGAACTGCAAACATATTAATCACTGCAGTAATTATCTCTCTGAAGACTCTTTGCTATTTGCTTCATTAAATAAATCCAGTTGCAGCTAGTCACTGTGTTTTGTTTGTGTTTTTGTCATTTGTATTCTGCTCTGTCCTTTATTTTTATTTAGGTGTTATAAATTAACAAACTGTAATACTGTACCTAATTACCCTGGTCACCTGGTCCATTATTTACTCACTTTCTGCATCTAATTCCACAGTTGGTCATAGTTAGACAGTGATAAATGGTCGTTGATGATCTTAGCTGGTGATAGTATAATCAGGCGTGTGTGGTCTTAAATTAGTTTTGCCTTGTTTATATCTTGGAAGTTGATTACTACTTGTGGGACTCACACAATAAGCCTCTCGACACTTAATTTTCTCCTTTTGTTTCTATTATCGTCAGTGTTTGTCTTCCATTCTGGGAATCACAACCAGGATTGGTACATGATGTCCCTTTCTGTTTCAGTTACATATTTTACGTACATACAGTAATAGTTTTGGATTTTTTTTATTTAGTAGGTTTAGTTTGATTTAGTTTTTATCTTTTTTTTCCTCTAATTCAGTTATTTTTTATTTGTTTTTAGAGCAGATTTGCCAGTTATTAGTTTTTGTTTAGCTTTAGTATTTTCTTATTTGTTTATTTACTTAAATAAATCCCATACAGGACTAGTCTGCTTTAGTCTTCATGACTGTGAAGTGTCATATAGTACTAAAATTGTAAAGTTAATCAATTTTATACACTGCAAAAATCTTACTAAGTATATTTTTCTCATTTCTAGTTAAAATATTACTGAAAATAATCACCTAAACAGTAAGTTTTCTGTGAGATATAAAGAAGTTATTTTTAGATAATACACAGACAATAACTGGAATATCTTGTAAATCTTACAAAGATAGTTTTCACTACTTACATTGGCAGACCTTTTTTTTTTTTTTTTTGCTTGATTCAAGATTAAAAATTTCATTTTTATTTATTAATTCATTTTTGCTTAATTCAAGCAAAATGGAACAAATGAAAAAGATCTTGGTAAGACTTTTTGACATAAAAATTGTCTAAAAATAAGTTGTTTATATCTCACTAAAGGTTACTGTTTAGGTGATTACGTCTTATTTTAAGTGTGATGAGATATTTTAACTAGAAGAGAAAAACATACTTGGTAAGATTCAGAATTAGTTTCCACTATATCAATCCAACACTAACCACGATGAAAACAAAGGGAATTTCATCCATAATTCTTATGTTTTAGTTTGTTTTGTAAACACACAATAGAGTTTTAGTCAATTTTCATTTCTTTCAATTTATATATTTTTTTATTTGATGGTGATATCACATAATTACCTTTCATATAATTTCTGACAGCAACATAAAGCACACTATACTTTGAGCCTTATTAAAATATGATCAATGAAAGAGCTCTGCTACTGACAAACTATTTTATTCAGAAAACAACCATTACCATAATGTTACTGACAAAGGTTGTCATAACACTGTGACTTGTAATGATGCATGAATTTGGCGTATAATACCAGATAATGTGTTTACACAGAACAATATTGAATGTGGTCATGGTCAACTCTCATCACATATGTATAAATTTTAAGCATACTTAAAAGTGTAGCATAGTTTTACATCCATCCTGTTCAAAATGAATGAATGTTTTTTGTACTAAGTGAAGACTCTAAACTCTGTCAGTCCGATCGTTACAGAACAGAACCCACTTCATGTTCTCTGCTGTTAAACAATTCGACAGTTTTCTCCGCCCCAACAAACGACAAATGTCTAATTTTCTTAATGGCCCCATTTGATTCTCCTAATGTCCTGAAATGACTGATTTTTATGATGTTCTGGGGTACTTTAAGCAGTCAGCAGGCAGGCTGGTGTTTCCCATTTCAGATGTAAAGACATAGTATGACTTTTATAGCACTTACCAAATAATTTTTGTCTGTAATTAACTTTTATGAAGCATTTTATCACCATTTATTAGAATATTATCCTCTGTTTTTTGCGTTTCGTCAATAAAAATCACTTATTTTCCCATATTTAATTCACTGATCTTGTGGATGTTCATACAAAATTAGGTTATGAATTGTCGTAATATCAAAAACTGGGAAAATGTTTAAAACGAAAAGGGACTTTTTGACAAAATGTATTTTTAACTAAACAAACTGAACATAACCTAAATATTTTTGCATCTATTTAGCATTTTTTTCAACAATGTATCACCACTTATTATAATGTTATCCTCTGTATTTTGTGTTTCTTAAATTAAAAAAAATCTGGTATTTTCACATATTTAATTCAGATTATGTTACCACATTAAAGGTAATTTTCATACTATCAGAAACAGAGGAAAAATTTAAAAATAATAAACAAATAAAAAGCACATTTTCAACAACATTTATTTTTAACTGAACATAACCTCAATATTGTTGTCTCTATTTAGCATGTTAGGCAATTTATCACCATTTTTATATTATCCTCTACATCTTGTGTTTCTTCCATAAAAATCTGGTATTTTCTCATATTTAATTCAGATTATGTGAATGTTTCTAAAGTTAATTGTCAAAACATCAGAAACAGAAAAAATATTTATAAAAATGTCACTTTTTCAAGGAAATTTATTTTTAATTGAACATAAACCTAGTGTCTTTTGTCAGTCTCTATGTGCTTTTACTAATGAATCAATGTTCCACCACAAAGCCTCTGAACATACAGTATCTGATGACTATGAAAACATGACAAATTGCATTTTACACCAGTTATGTACATGGATTGATATGTTTAATGGATGAGAAGTTATTAAATATTTTATACTGGTGGATAATTTTAGTCTTCAGTGGTTGTTTGGGTCTTTATGAGTTCAACATTGTTATTATTTTCTCCTATGACAGAACACAGTGGACAAGCTGATAAAGAAAACCAACCTGGCTCTGTTGGTAGGAACCAACAGCTGGAGAGACCAGTTCATAGAAGCCATCACCGTGAGTGCAGGTAAGGTCACCATCATTTAGATACCAATAAACTGCAGAGGTTTAGTGTGATATGAATTCTGTTTAGTGTGAACAGCTGCAATTTTATAGTCTGTTGCATCCTGGGGGTTGCAGAAGATCAGTATAACTAAAAGATATCTGAGCTCTTATCTTTATAACATGAATATGAATGAGTGAGAAGGAGAAAGTATGTTTTAACTGCACCGGTTATGATATATAATAATGGACTGTGCATAAACTCTAGTGTGGTCTCATATGAAGTCAAGTGTGTGTGCTGGTCTTTAATTTATGCATGTGCTTACAGTTTTAATTGGGTAAAACTGGTCTAGTTTGATAGTTTGGACAAATAAAGTCACACCAGATGGGAGATTACATTTGTGGGAGAATCTGTATGTTTAAAAATGACCTTGAAACACACTTCAAATACTTCACTGTTTATGTACAACCTCCAATGTTAGAATGTAATACCAAAGTGACACTGTGTTTTTGTATCAACTGATGTAATTTTGAAGAATACACTGCAAAAATAACATTTTTACCAAGTGGATTTTTCTCAATTCTAGTCAAAATATCTCATTTAACATAAGATATAATCACCTAAAGAGTATTATGTGAGATATAGAAACTTATTTTTATACAATAGGTATTGAAAATCTTATTTCACAAGCTCTTACTGATATAATGTTCACTGTTCCATTGGCAGATTTTTTTTTTTGCTTGAAGAAAGCAAAAAATAAATAAATAGAAATCTGCCAAGTCTTCTTATCATGGTAACATTTCTTGAAATATTTTTTTTCCACATCTATTGTCTAAATATAAGTTCTTTATATGTAACTTACATGTTACTCTTTAGGTGATTATGTTTGTTCTATTATTATTATTATTATTATTATTATCATGTATTATTTTAAGTGTGAGGAGTATATTGACTATAACTGAGAAAAAATACCCTTTTTTATTTTTTATTTTTGCAGTGTAAAATCTGCTTCTAATCACAGTTTACAACCAGGGCTATGATTTAGTCATATCAAATACATGAAAAAGGAGGGTTCAGCCCTCATATGTAAAAAATAAATAAATAAATAGAATAAAATACAATGATGTGCTATTGTCTATGAGACAGAGAAATTCACAATAATTGTCCTATGCAAAAAATATTACTGGGATAATTTTTACTTTGGAAGTCAAGCACAAAAAGAATTTGCCAATGAAACAAATGAAAATTATCTTTAAAAAAATTCTTGAAATAAGATGTTCAAGATCTATTGACTTGAAATCCATTCTTTATATCGCACTGAACACTAATATCATGGTACAAGGTTGTTCAGTGCTTTGATGCTGATGTCATTTCAACACAGACACAGGCAGCAAAGAACTAAAGATAAGGAAATCTGCTTCAAGACAATTCATGCAAATGTAGACAAAGAAATGAAGCATGCAAAAACAACACAAGCTCTCTGGTAGAAGACAGGGATTATGCATGTAATGTGTTCAGCCATACAGTAGACGACACTGGAATAGATACTGCATAAAAAGACTCATTCAGTCAGAGAAGTGAGCGCCATTAAAGCTCTGTTTTTCTTCACCTGTGTCTAAAATATAAGAATATTAGACCTAATGAACTTTTGTTAACCTTGCATGATAGTGACAAACTCACATGAGTCACAATGCATCATACTGTTTTCAATAAATAGAGATACAGAATATGACTTTGCTTATATTATGTGCACTTTTTAGTGACTGGTTATTACTTGAATGTTCAATGTGCATTTACTTTACATTCCTTGTGTCCTGGAGTCACAGTTGTACTTCCATGTCATCACAAAAAAAATAAAATAAAAAAAATTAGACTGAAAAGGGGTTTTAGTATATATTCGGGAAGAAATATGGAGTATGTTAATGTGGAGAAAAATGTAAAGGCATTTGGTCTTTCTTTTTTTTTTTTTCTTTTTTTTTTATTGTCACTGCAGAATCTCCACGGTTCACTGGTCACTAGTGGTAACTTGCCCTCTGGAGGCAAAATAACATTACTGCAACACAGAGGAAACAATACTTTAAATGCTGTGGAAACTTCATAGACATGAACTTTTAGTCAAATAACCACCATTTAATCATGTCCCTCTTGTAACATAAACCTTGATTTTATTTTCCACTGTCTGGGAAGGCAGGGTGTCTAAGCACTGGGCGTCTAATTCAACCTTCAAAAGCATGTGTCTGGGGTGTTGTTACCTGTACAAAAGCTGCCAGACATACTTTTTACTTCAAAATAACGATTAAAAAAAAAGGAGCAAATGACTTGTACACTAACCATTTATATTTTAAAAAAAATGCTGCAAATCATCAATGTGGTGGAAGACACAATTTGCTCCAGTATTTGCTGTTCTGAAACTGGATTTGTGCCTCTGTATTGTTTGTCTCTAGTCTGCTCAATCACTTTAGTGGCTTCAAATAACTTTCTGGTGCATGTGGGTGTGTGTGCTGTGTTTGCTCGTGCTTTAGTTAGCCAGCCTGACAGCCAGCCTTTGTTGGCGAGCTGATGCCATTAATGAAAAGGCCTGTCTCCATTCTCTTATCTGGGATTAGCTTGTCGAGGCTGACAGAGTGCTCTCTCACTCTCTTTCCTGTCTTTCTGCAGCTAGAGCGAGTGAGTGAGTGTGTGTATGAGGAGGGGGAGGAGGAGGAGGGGGGTTAAACCTGAAGCTGATTGTAATGGGTGAATCCAGTTGATTGGAGAGATGGATTGTTCTGAAAGTGAAGGAACATAGGAGAGATTACTATGATAGATTAAGACAGGAGATCATTAGTGCAGGTTCAAAGACAAAAACAAAGATGGAACATATTGATAGAATTAAAAAAAAAAAAAAAAAAAAAAAAAAAGGAAACCTTGAACTGTCAGAAATTGACAGATAAAGATAAAGAACAACTGAGATCAGCCTGGGCTCAATTACATCTACAATAAGCACCACTGTCAAGGATGGACCAAGCATCATTTACACACAGCGTGTATTTAAATGCTTATTTGAACTAGTCTTTCTTCTATTGGCTCAGTTAATTTGGCAGCGTAAGAAGAACACCAGATGATCTGACGAACTTCCAAACATTCACCACTGAGACAGTTCATCGAAACAACCCTTCTGCTTATCCCTATAGCTGCTATTTTGTGGGGGTTTTGGCTTGGCATTTGCAGATTTTTTTTAATGTTAGGTGTCCATAGGCAGTGTTTAGAGAAGGAATACATTTTATATTTTGCCCAATTCCTCTTGTTTAATGAATAAAAGTTGCATAGATGAGGTTCTAAGGTTGACTTGTCGTTCATTTCTTGACTTCTTTTTTTTTGCTTTTTTCCACCTCATGTATTCACTGTCTTTTCTCTCTGATAAACTCCCCTCAATCTGCTTCCTTGGACAAAGGTTAAAGATTCATTGCTCTGTCAATTTAACTGGAAACCCATGATGGTGATATGACCAGGAATAGCCAGGTTATAGTCAAGTTAACCTTCCTGGCTTTGGTTTTTCTCACTTCACATTCTTAAGTAGAATGGAGGTGGAGAAATAATATAGATGGATAAAGATAAAAGAACAGATGGATGTGTGGGTTCATATATACAGTATGAACACCTGTGGTTGAGCAGGAAAAAGCAGAGAAGAAAAATTGGATGGGGTCATGTTGAAGTCAGATAAGATCCAACAAGATCAATTTGGTTTTTGTTCAATAGCAGCAGCCTTTAAGAACGAGTGGAAGGATTGAGGAGACAAATGTATTTTTTACTTCCTTTCTTCATCTCAGAACATATAAATGCAGTGGTTTCCAACCTTTTTTGGCTTGTGACCCCATTTTAACATCACAAATTATTTATGACGACCCCACACATTCAAAATGGAGCCTTTTTTTTTTTTTTTTTTTTTTAATTTGCTTTTGATCATGACACTTCACCTTGTACATGACCTTGTACACTGGCACTATATATAAATATAGTGTAAATTGATATATTTTTGATATACTGTATCATATAGTATATATTTATGGGGATAATTACATTGTAGATATGTGTGTATATATACATATGGTGTATACATGTATTTATATTATATTATGTTGTATTATATTATATGATGCGATATGAATTTAAAACTTGGTAGCCTTGCTTCTTCCTACTCCTTTTAGGAACTATGTTCTTTTGTTAATTTTCAGGCAACCCCATCTGATTCCCAGGTGACCCCATGTGGGGTTCCAACACTGGATTAGATTGAGACCAAGCAAAGTAAGAAAAGGTAGAAAAATATGGGAGAAACAAGGGAGTCTACAAAAAACACTAATGCCCTATTCGCACGGGATAAGTATTACCTATGGACCACTGGTAATTTGGAATAATTACGTAGTGTCTGAGTTCTTAGTCCCATGCGAATGCGCCATGTCCGTGATTTGCTCAGTAATAATTCCGCCCCGGCGAAAAACAGATGTCCAGAGGTAATTTAAGTCC
Source organism: Siphamia tubifer (assembly GCA_020466265.1). Taxonomy (NCBI): domain Eukaryota; kingdom Metazoa; phylum Chordata; class Actinopteri; order Kurtiformes; family Apogonidae; genus Siphamia; species Siphamia tubifer. The sequence goes on along the minus strand of CM035797.1, from coordinate 26,617,363 downwards.
TGTGTGAATGCGAATGTCTGTGTTTGTGATTTCAATTGCGTGCCTCTTGTCTTTTTCTGGAGTTAATAATAATGCAGGAAGTGGTCAGAATTGTGTGGGACCATGTGATAAGGAAGATATGGTCAGGCCACGCCCACATGTACACTAACATTTATAGCTAGATTCACTTGGCTGTTTGCCAGAGGGAAAGTCTATGCTAAGAACTGTCCATTCATTACCATTGTAAACTCCAGACTGCTTTCATCTGGACTGACCATGCTCTTATTTTGAAGGTGTGGAGCAAATTTACAGACTGTATCCTTATCAATGGGATTTTTCCCTTTGTGGAAATAGCTGTTCTTATGCATACTTTGTTTTCATACCTTATTAATGTTTTGAGACCAAACAGGATGTTGTGAATTTACGACATATCCAGTCATAATGTCTGGAATTTGCGTGAATTATAGACTTTTGTTTATCCATTCCGAATGCGCTACACAATAGGGGTACAGGGGTAAAAAAAAAAGGGGGTACAGGGGTAATTGCAAATTACCAATGGTCTATAGGTAATAGTTATCCTGTGCGTATAGTACATAAGAAAGAAGAATGATCTATTAGCCATTAATAATCCTGGACACCCGTTCTGTGACTTGACACACATGCTTTCCACCTACACACAACATCGGCACATATTAAGCCCAAATGGAGACATTCTATAAAGTTGGCAGCTCATCCCTTAAAGACTCCTGCTTGTTCAAGGGTTTGAACAAGTCCAGAGCTGCTGTCACTGATACGGTTGTGGATTGAATGCACACTGATAAGAGAGCTGTGTCTAATCTCATCTCCCAGTGTCTCTCTGTCTCTCACACACTTCCAGTCGTCCTGGCTCACTCACCCTTATCTCTTCCTGAACACGCAGTATTAGATTGGAATCTAGATTAAAATTGCTTTAAAGGGCCTCAAATTTTCCTTCATCTTTGACCAAAGTATTTCTCTGTGTCTCTTTCATTCATCGTTCTTTCACTCAAGTGTCAGATTATGACTACGATGTTAAAAAAAAGGCGCTCAAGAAATTATTTCAGCCTCATCTACAGCCCAAATCTTTTGTTTCTTATCAGTTTATCAGTTAAATGAGTAGAAGATTAGGACCACCACAGGCTTTTGGAAGACATTTAGAATTTGCCAAGGCTTAACCTACAGGTCAGCACATAATAACACCAGTTTTGCAATCAGCACATGTAGTTTGTACACAGACATGCAGAGGAAAACGCTGAAAGAGACCATGGCATGACATTTACTGGATGTTCAAGGAAGAAAACTGCAGCACGACAGCCCTCTGAAATGTCTGTGTATGTGTGGGCTCTTGGATGTTTTCTCTTGCTTGAGCTTGTTGCATCATGGTTAACAAAAACTATAATAATCTAATAGAGAGAGGGAGATTAGGTGTGCATTTTGGAATATATGTTGAAGTGAACAAAAAAAAAAAAGAAAAAGAAAAGTACGAAGCCTGCTGAGCTTGTTTAGTGGTAATCCTGAATCCATCCTTTAGGATCATTTATTTACATGTTCATTTTGTTTTGCATGTTATTACATGTCTGGATTTATTGTTCATTTTCACGACAGACCTGAGAAATCAGTGTCAGAAAAACACCGGCGGCCTCTGTTTACCAGGCTGCATAGATGATCTAACATCATGACTTGTTCATTCCAGTAAGAGCTGCTCTGTCAGCGCATATGCCCAAAGTGTTTTCTCACTTCTGGGTTTACTCCAGTTGATTGGTTTAGGGGAGTTATAAGCTTTCTCTCAACCCCAGACAGAAAGGCAAAGCTTTGCCTCTGAATTTAATTGAATCTTTTCAAATTTATCTTAGATTTTTGACTAAAGTTTGCAAAACCTACACAAGAAATACACTAACATATACGTATTGATGGGAAAATACCCCAGAAAATCATTAAAGTTCATAGAAATATGGAAAATACTTCAAAATTACATTAATATATACATAATTATGGAAAAATACACTAAAGTATATAGAAATATGTAAAATAGACAAACATTAGATTCAGGTGTTTCTTTTCTAACAAGACAATAATTAAACATCAAATGGTTAATAGATGATTTTCACTGGGAAAAAAGGCAAAATCCAAAGGATAATATTATAGTAAATGGTGATACACTTATTAAACATTAAATAGAGTGGAACTGATACACAAGTCACACTGGGTCCTTAAACTTTTAAGACAAATGTGTCGCAAGTAAAACATTTTTACATCCACTGTTTGAAAAAACAGACTTGATCTTTTAGCGGTTCTTTCTATTCTATAACACATTAAACTTAGAAGTGGGCAGAGGTGGAAGGGGGCAGAGCTTAAAGCAGCAGAAGGCAGCTGGTGAGAGAGTCAGGGAAGATTGAGATTGAGAGAGAGAGAGAGAGAGAGAGAGAGAGAGAGGGGTATAGAGGAATGTAGATAGATAGATAGATAGATAGATAGATAGATAGATAGATAGATAGATAGATAGATAGATAGATAGATAGATAGATAGATAGATAGATAGATAGATAGATAGATAGATAGATAGATTTAAATACTAAAAGTCTCGTCTCATCATCTGAACCCGCTTTATCCTCACTAGGGTCGCGGGGGTCACTGGGGGCCTAATCCAGCTACAATGAGCGAAGGCAGGGTACACCCTGTATGAGTCTCCAGTTCATCTCAGGGCTGAACATATATAGACAAACAATCACTCTCACATTCACACCTAACCAGTTAACCTATCAGTGCATGTCTTTGGATGGTGTGCCCGACGAAAACCCACGTAGACACGGGGAGGACATGCAAACTCCACACAGAAAGGTCTGGTGTGGGATTCAAACCAGGGTCCTTCTTGCTTTGCGGCACAAGTGCTAACCACTGCACCACCGTGCCTCCCCAATACTAAAAGTCATGTTTTATTCATTCTAACCCTTTAACCAAAATGGATTCCACACAGTATGTTCTTGTTTACAAGTATTAAAAGTATTTATGACTTTTAAACTGCCTACACCTATAACAGTAAGCACCAAGTTAAACATAATGGAGGGGGGAAAGATCAATGGAACACAAATCAGAAAAGAGACAGAGTAAAGAGAGACTCAGAGAAACCTGAATGTTAACAGAAGCAAAGAGATGGATGTCTAACCACTCCACTGCTCTCTAATTATTATGTCCACATTGTGCTGTTCATCCTGTGTGTGTGTGTGTGTGTGTGTGTGTGTGTGTGTGTGTGTGTGTGTGTGTGTGTGTCTGTGTGCACGTGCATGTGTGTGTGTGTGTGTGTGTGTGTTATTTATGGATGTATGTCCATGTGTGTTCATGTGTTTCCTCCCCTGAGAGAACAACAGCAGGAAAAGACAAATAAAGAGCCACACAGTGTGAAAGCTGTTGTTGACATTAATTGAGTTTACTGGAGGATTTCTTGTCAATAAAAAAAAAACACCTGAAGATAAACAGGAGAAAGGAAGAAGAAATGGTCCATGTAGAATGAGTGTAAATCACCAGTTTTTGTCATTTTTATTGAGTGCTTTTACGGCAGGTGTATATTATTTTAAGATTTGCTTTACCTCCCTTGTCAGTTTACCCAGTGAATATAATAAAAGAACTTCAGTTTGTTTGTTAAGGTTATATTGTTTTTATTTACTTGACCTTATTCTCGGGTACTTGAAACAATTTTTGGACAAAATAAATAGGTTACACGATTGTGTAACCTTTAACAATGTGGAATGTTTCTCTTAATATGTTGACTGTTGTAATGGGAATACCAAGGTTATTATTATTATTACTGAAAACAAAGAAAATGCTGAAAAGTTTAATTGGAAAAAAGATTTTCATTTACTGAAAAAAATGAATACTGTGATTAAAATAAAAAAGGGAACTAACTGAAAACGCATTGCATCCTTACAAAACTAACGAAAACATTAAAAACTATGGATACAATTTATAAATTCCTTCATATTTGAGTGTTGACTTTGCCATTTAATTTTTGCCATTTCAGGAGAAGTCGTAGAGAAATTATCACTGCAGGAAACATGGAGACTAAAGTGGGGGTAAAGCAACAGAGACCTGTATGGGATTTATTTGAAAACAACAGGGAGGATGATAAAAGATATGAAAAAACTGACACTAAAATTCAACTCAAACTAAGCATTTAGAAAAAAAGCTGAAGTAAAAAAAAAAAATACAAAAGCACTCTGAGAGCGTAAACCTCCGCCAAGGCAGACCACCCCCCCGCTTCGAATGAGCCACCACCACCAAGGAAGTTATGTTTTTGAGTTTGTCTGTTAGTTAGCACGATAACTCAAAAAGTTATGGTTGGATCCTGATGAAATTTACAGGATAGGTTGGTAATGGGGAGATCTGGAAATGATTAGACGGTGGTGGTGATCCGGAAGAGATCATGGATTCTTCTTACATTACCGTAAATGGAGAATACATTTCAAAGTGATCCAGAATCCAGGATCTCTTCCGGATCACCACCTAAATGTAATCATTTGTTCCTTGTGACCCCCCCCCCTCCGATCACCACTAAAATCGAACCATTTCCAGATCTCTCCAGTACTGACCTACCCTGTAAATTTCATCAAGATCCATCTATAACTTTTTGAGTTATCTTGCTAACTAACAGACAGACAAACAAATTGGCAAAAACATAACCTCCTTGGCAGAGGTAATAATTATAAAAATGGATGATATTTCTATAGCACTTTTCAAGGCACCCAAAACATGTTGCATTCATTCATTCTCACATTGCCCCTCTGGTGGTGCTAAACTACATTTGTATCCACAGACTGACAGAAGCATGGCTGACAATTCACATCTACGGTTCCTTCAACCACCACCAAATATTCACACACATTCATACAAGAGTATGAGTGACAAGAAGGGTGAAGTGTCTTGCCCAAGGACACAACAGACTGACTACGACAGAGTGGGATTCAAACTGCCAACCCTTTGGTTAATGGAACACCAAAAAACACCTGAATTAGAGAAGGGGGAAAAAAAGTTATAACCATGCCAAAACTAAACTATAATGAAAAATCCAAAACTATTACAACTGTGGGGCAGACGGGTGGTAAACTACAGGTGTAATTCAACCAGTACATTTGAGATCATTTTCATGCAAGTTGCAGGTCACTCTCTGTCAAAACAGTTGCTCCATCCAAGGGTTAAATCTCAAATATTTATAGCTGATTTTTTTTTTCCTCTGTTATATGGTGGGAATAGATTCAGCCAGTTTAAGTGTCAACTGTCTACATGAGATCTCTGATGACTCTAGTGCCTGTCTATGCATCTGGTGTGTGTGTGTGTGTGTGTGTGTGTGTGTGTCCATGTTCACATGTGTGTGTAAGTGTCTGAGATGGACAGGCTGACAGGACCAGCAGAACATGAATATAAACATGAGTATGTCAGCATGACTTCTGACAGACAGATATACACACACACACACACACACACACACACACACACACACAGAATGTCCATTGTACATAGCAGGAATATTCAGAGGCATTTAAAGCATGGATGTCATCTGTCTTCAGTCCACCAAAGAAGACATTATGCATTAAATATTCAAGTTACTGTAGGGAAATAGAATTCAAAAAGTCTCTCCTACAAATGTTGATTGATCTTAATTTTTCAGCCAATCACAATTAATGATAGACCTGTACTGTATATCAGTCAGCCCATATATCTGTTCATTCTTGAATCTGTATTGTCATGTTGCATTGGCCGATATGCTCTTTTTTTTCCCCTCCCATGATTTACTGACAAATGAAGTTCATGACACCTCTAAAACTAATTTCTTTTTTTACTGTAGGAATATTTATTATCAGTATCCTTCCAAATATCAGCAGCCTGTATCGATCATCAGCTAAATCTGATGTGAAACAAATTGGTAGCAATTTGATCACCAATCACAAAATGTACAGAAGACACACAGGAAGTGACATCATATCTTAGTAACTCTTTGTTGTAATTGCATCCAAACTGCTGTATGGACTCAATATCCCTTCAGTGTATTTGGTTGCTAGGTGATAATACAATGAGCAGAGTTGTCATATCTACAGTTGGGTGTTTTCAATCTAAAGCAAACAAATTATTGTTATGTCTGGTGGAATCGTAAAACACCCAATGGATGACAAATGACCTGCCATGTCGGACACATTTTTGTGACTATCTGTTTATCTGATTAACATTTCCATTTTCCAAACTAACCTTTTGTCATTTACATTTAATATACAGTCTGAGCCTCTTTATATAAACTATATCTATATAAACTTTAAAAGGTGTCTCTTTTTGTGTTATGTATATCTCTTTTTAGATCATTTAGATCATTGTATTATATTATGTCTTCATTTATTATGTGGCCAGCAGGAAGACATTTGCTCAATGATCACACTCTTGCATAAAATGAAGCAAAGAGATTGACAATGGCATTTATGATGTGACAGAAGGTATAAAAAGAGATTTAGAGGAATGGAGAAGAAGAAGTGATGGAGAATATTCAATTACATAAAAACCATATCAGCAAAATGTGACAAAGGACGAAACGACTGAGAAAGACAGAAAGGGAGGGTGAAGGAATTACTTTGAGATAACCACTTTATCTGTGCAACGTGCATGTGAACATGGAAAAAGGAAAATGAAGAGGAAAGAGAATGGAAAAGCGGGAATAAAAGATAATGTAAGAAAAAAAAGTGATGTAAAAAAAAATAAAAAATATGAACAAGGCTCCTGTAGTCCAGCAACATATTTAAAGACATCAATAGTGAAATAAATCATGTAAAAATCCCAAATTACATTAAATTAAAATGAAATACCCATTTGGTTGATCTTTCAAGGTCAAAGGTCATAGCACTGAATGAAAGCTCATATGTGACTATCTATTGCCAATAGTAATTGTATCAATATCTTCAATTGTTTTCAAACTATACCACAAATGTGTCCCATTGTAAATCAATCAGTATTTTCGTCGTAGAGCTTACCCTAAAGATGTTCCACACCTAATGTCAAGTTATTCTGACTGATGGTTTCAGTGCAGAAGGTTCTTTAAAAATAATTGACAGATATATGGATGGATGACAACTAATACCAATAGTCGACCTGTTGGACTAAAAAAAGCCTGACAAAATGTGAGGAAAGAGGCAACAGAATGAGAGTAATTTATATACACACACACACACACATATGCCCTCTTTGGCCATATTAGACCATATTAGTCTGTATCTCAACAATCTGAATGTGCCTTGATTTAATTAAACCTTGGTCTTGATTCGTGGCTAATATTAAAGGGCTTAAATATCAGACCATCTACTTTATTACTCCATGTCAAGGCTCAACAGCTGAGCCATCTCTTGGGAAAATATCTGACCATTATTGTTATAGGTGGTCATGGTTTTAAGATGAGTGAAGATTTTTTTAAAAGCATATCTCCATTGATTATCTATCTATAATGAATCCGCTGCCATTGTAGAATTAGGATGAGATAGTCAAATATTGTTCATAAAAAAAAAAAAAAAAAAAAAAAGAGAGATACAGAGACAGAGTTGATGGTACAGTACTTATTTCTGCTGGAATTTGTAAATGTAACGACATATTATAAGGTTTTCCAAAGTAATCCTGGGCCCATATGGTTTTACTGACTGATCCAACATTACAGGTTGTCTGCTCAGGTTTGCATCCTTTGTTGTTTACACTTTGAAAATTCCTCTACATTTTGTGGAACTTTTAATTATACCCTGAACCATCAAGGGTGAAATATCTAAGTTCCATCTTCCTCTGAGGAACATTGTTTTTAAACCATTCAATGATTTTCTATCAGAAGGTAAATTGGCAATCATTGGTCCATCTGTCCTTGTAAAACACTAGGCCTTTCACATGCTGCTTTTGTACCAAATTGTGATTTAAGTCACCTGCTGACATCAGCTGTTTCACATCACATCATTATTCATGGTTTTTATCTCATTACTAGAATGAAATAGCTTTTTTCCAGAATGCTCTATAGGCCTGAATGACAGAAATGCTTGTATATTTGTAAATCATATATAATATATTTAATAGATAAAATAATGTCGACTAATTCAAACGTTAAATATGCTACTGAAATACATGACTGATTTGTAATTCTGTTCCTTTTTTTTTTTTCCTAAAATGCAGTCGTGCTTTTAAAAAAAACATGCAAAATTCTAAACACTTATGGACTTAAATGATGTTAAATATGTGTATATTATAAAGTATAAGCAAAAGTCCTCCTGTGTGTTACCGGGGTCCTCCGAGACTGCAGGCTGTTTCTCTGCTGTTTTAAACATTACAATTCACCAGCATGTCGAAGGTTAAATGTATCAAGTGAGTAAGTGAAGCAGGTAAAAAAAACGGCTTCTTCTGGTATTTATCCTGGTAGTGCATTTCAAGAAAACAGCAGGAACTAGTCCATATTATGAATTAATTTCATTCATTCACATGATGCAGAACAAACATCAGCCAGGATAGACTGTGTGTGTGTGTGTGTGTGTGTGTGTGTGTGTGTGTGTGTGTGTGTGTGTAATTATCCATGTTTATCAGATTTCATAAAAGTGACAAAACACACATTCATGTTTAATTCTTTTAAGTCCAGAGGCGGTGATTAGACTAATGTTTGTGTATCACAGATTCACAAATATTATCGGCACAGCATCATACAGGATCACATTCAGCCCAGGATGATCTCATGTGGGCCAGATCAGGTGGTAATGAAAATGTTACCTGTATTTAAAAAAAAAGGGGAAACTTACATCGTGATTTAGAAATGTGTTTAGGTTATCATTTAGACAAGTGCATTTTAACTGGATCTATAAATCCACAAACTATTTAATAACAGATAGAATATTGGTAAAATTACACATACTTTTCTTAAGACATTTCAGGTTGTTCACATTTATTCACGTTATTCTCTTTTTTGTGAAAGGTTAGTTTGTAAATGTACACATTTTTATGTAATTTAACTGTTTATACACTAAAAAAAGATTTAAAAAATGCATTTGTCATTATTTATATGTTATTACAATAGTATTTTAGTGGTTTAATCCAATTCAAATTTTATTATCTTCAGCATAATTTTAGAATTTTACAAATTCATCCTATAGTCCAGATTGGGGCTTTTTTTTGGCCCACGGGCCATATTTTTGACACACCTGCCTTAGGTTGAAGACATCTTCAGTTGTAGCAAAAATGTTTTGATATTCATGCTTGTTTTTGGCTCTGAAGCATATGTTTAATTGTTGTTACTGACCAGTGTGTGTGTGTTGTGTTGGACTAACTGTTAATATTTGAACTCCTCTGACACAGTTAAAGACTAAAATATGCTCTGGTCACAACTACATGTTTGCTTATACATCTGGTTTCAGTCAAAAGTGTTTGCAGCTTAAAATTATTTTTGTAGATTTACAATAAAAGGCACAGTATAGTTCCCATGGCAACAGCTGCAATATGATTCTAGGTATCCACTATGTAATTACAGATTTTTGCAGATTGCAGCCAGTTCTGTTATGAGGCATCTTACAAGAGGACATTTTATGTGTACAGAACACAGTCAGTCACACAGGTCTGTCAGATGGATGCTGGTCTATCATGCAATCATGACATTTGCAGTTTGCAGTGTGGTTCCATAAAGAGCCGAGAGATTTGATTGGATTTGACTTGAGCACTACTTACTCCTCAGATCAATAATTCTTAACCTTTCAATCTAATTAACCTAGAATCACCAAGTGTTGTTCCACTTCGATGCTATTCATTCTCAATGGGAATATATAGTAAACTGGTTTATTCATTAACACAAGGACACTTAGTTGGATGACATCAAAGGTTCCTGCAAACTGCGTAAACATGAATAAGACCATGATGCTCATAGTTTATGCATGTGAACAATTAGTGTTTATTACATCGACCTCATTGCAAGTAAATCTTGCACACAATAAGACAGAAATGGTCTGTTCTTTAAGCTTATTATTATCCTATCTTTAACCAGGTGAGGATGATGACGACGAGGAGTGCGGAGAAGAGAAGCTCCCGTCATGTTTCGACTACGTCATGCACTTCCTCACTGTCTTCTGGAAGGTTCTGTTCGCTTTTGTCCCGCCCACTGAGTACTGGAACGGCTGGGCCTGCTTTGTTGTTTCCATCTGCATGATTGGATTGCTCACCGCCATCATAGGTATGACCATGGCAGCGAGGCACAAGAAATATACAATTAAATGTAAAAAAATATATATATATTTTTATTTTTTAGCATATATTGTTATATTTTGATTTTAGTCATTTTGAGTGGTACAAACTAAAGCCTGTCACATCTAAATGAACATTTTTCTTCTTATTTAATACTGTAACACCAATCATATCATATTTTATATATAAGTATTGAAGCGCTTCATATGCTCATGGGATGATTTTTTCCTTGAAAAACCTGATGAATATACAATTAAATACATGCACTACATGGCTAATCCACCAGGGCAGAGCCATTCATTCACTAGAGTTATTTCCAATGAATGAACTGTCATTAATGAGGAAGGAGGCAAAACTGCTAATTTTAAAAGGAATTACCAATTTGATAAACATGTTTGTGTTTTTGTTTGCTAAAAAATATTTAAGCATTGGGACCCAATGTATTAAATATGATGCAAAATTAAAAGTCATACATGGAAACTGATATTTGGGTTGTTCAGAAGGACCAATATACTGTAGGTTCCATATTCAAATAACTGAAGTATTCTATCAATGGTTTAATGGTTCAGGATTACAGGGTTAACCATTAAAAATAGGCTTCATTTTTAATACAGTGATGATGTATTTTGTTTTTTTTAATTACAGGGGACCTGGCTTCCCATTTCGGTTGCACAGTCGGCCTGAAAGACTCGGTCACAGCAGTGGTATTTGTTGCGTTGGGAACCTCTGTTCCAGGTAAGTGAGTGTTTAAGCACATCCCATACATCTGCCTGTATTTAAATAAATGACCTTCCATAATCAGTCTTCCCTACCTTTGTCTTAATCATCTAAAATGTCTAATTATTGGACATTTTTCCAACATTAATCACAGCCTTTTATTTGTGAGGTTTGGCTCGTCTCATTCATCAGTGAAGTACTTTGATATTTTCACTTCCTTTCCTGTGTTTTTATCACTTAAACGTATGTTTGTTAATGTTTCTGTTCATGCTGCTGAATAAGAGATCAAGTCCCTCACCCCTCAAGACTACTGTTTCATAAATTTTATAAAATGACATAAAACAAAAGCAGTGTTAACAGGCAATTGAAAGAAGAATGGACTAATAGACAGAAACCTTACGCTCCATTGATCAAAGTCATAATCCATGCAACTTTCTATTCATATGTTTTAGATGGTAATTTATGTTGAGCTATACAAACAAGGATAATAAAACAAGTATAATACATGTTTGCTACTAAATTAGCTTTTTTTTTTTTTAACTTTCTTGTTGACATTATTCGACTACATCTTCTTCAGAGCATCATCTGTCATAGTCAAAACATGTCAGCAAGCTAAAACACTCATCCTTACTAACCTTGTCGGAGAAAAAAAAACAACCCTTAATCTAACACAAGAAAAATGATAAAATTAACATAACCACTCTACTATGGTCGCTACTCATTTATAATGGATCTGATACAGGACTCTTTAGTTTACATGTTATATGTTTATGTTAATATCATATATGTGAAATGTGACGTAAAAAAATATATATATTTTTTTTAATTGCTATTTAGTTACTGACATTCATATATTTTGTGTCTTTTTATATACATGAGGTTATACTGGCTAAAATAACACCAGATCATCCCTCATATCCATGACGTGAAATATGATGGCACTTTGATTAAGACAAAATTTTCAGATGCATATCATGACTTATACATGAATCACAAGAACACACTGATTAGATGAGACATCTATAAACAACTGTTTTGTTTTATCTCTCTCTCTCTCTCTGTCTCTCTACCTTTACTGACCCCTGAGCTCTAGTGTATTTTTAGATGTAAGAGCCTCTTAGACAGTGTGGAAAATACTCGTGACAACATCATGGATCATTCTCTAAGTGTGAGGAATGACCAGTGACGATCAGCTAAATATGTTTTAACCTTGGCCCCCGTCTTTCACCTCCCTCCTTAAATTCAAACACAGTAAGAGCGCACTTGCAGACATATAGCACCTTATTATACCGATGTATTATCAACGCCCACTAGACACATGCATCACTCTGCTCAGATTCATGCACTTGCACACATGTCGTACATTCTCATGTGTGCATACTGACTATCAGTACACACACACACACATACCTGCACTGTGCCCAGCGTGTGTTATTAGCATTGGTCTATTTGTCATGTCATGCTTTGGTGGTCTTAGGGAGCTCTGGGATAGAAGTGATATATGATGCAGTATTTATTACACACATACACATACACATATAAAAATGTACTATTTGAACACAAAGCCACTCATAACACTGTTGGATACTTATGCACACAGTGTGTTGAGGTGCAGAATTGAAACAAAGAGTCTCAGCCTTGGTGATGGTTTCGGCCTTATTAACACAGCCTCCTGTGGCTCACACACACTTACACAAAAGAAAAGGCCTCCAGTTCCGTACAGCTATTACAGTTAATAAAAGCCACCCTGTGCTGCAGTTCCATAATGATTAACGCCATTTATCACAGTTAGCCTGGATACCGCACACATGCACACGCAAACATATGCACAAACACACCGACAGAAAAGCTTTGGAAGAAGACAACATGACTGTAACGGTTCAAACAAATGTGTAAAGTCGACAAAATTACATTTTGTGTCAATTTGGTTGGAAGACATAACAACTGAGTGACATCAGTTTAAGAAAAGCTTATATTTCAGAAAGATAATAAATACACTGTTCTCTGTAAAGTTGGAATAATTTAGTTTTTACACAAATTGAAATTCCTATTTATACATATCAATAACCACATTTGAACAAGTTCAGCGATTACATACTGATTCATGAAGAAGTAATTACCCTGTAACAATCAATTCATTAGAAGAGATAAACATGAGGATTGTGTTTGGCAGACAAACACTAAGATTAGAGTATGGAAGCCCCGCCCCCTTTCCCTCTCTACTGCCTCTTTCTTCTTTTTTCCCCATTTCTTTCTGTCAGATCCACCGTCAACAAAACTCAAAATAAAGACGGTGAATACCAAAGGAAGCCTTATATACTTTATGAAGTTCCCCTTGGCACAGCAGACTGACTATAATAATAATAATAATAATAATAATAATAATAATAATAATAATAATAATAATAATAATAATAATAATAATAATAATAATAATAATAATAATAATAATAATGAGGGATTGGATTTATATAGCTCTTTTTTTTTAGTGACCCATTATTCATTCACTCTCACATGCTCCCTCTAGTGGTGGTAAACTACATACATAGCCTCAGCTGCCCTGGGGCAGAAGCGTGGCTGCTATTTTGTGCCTATGACCCCTCTGACCACCACCAAACATTCATACACCAGTGTGAGTGACACTGGAGGCAAGAGAGGGTGAAGTGCCTTGCCCAAGGACACAATGGACCGACTACCATTCTGCTATTTTGATGCTGGAGAAAACAGTTAAAAAAAAAAACAATTAAAAAAACTATAATTCTACCTTGAGACCAGACCCCAAAGACATAGGAGTGGCTGTGTGAGACTATGCAGTACCTTAGTACTGAAAATGCTATTATGCTGAAGTTTAATAGATAATATTGACCACGGTTGCTTTAATTTAATTAACACTATATAATTAATTAGCACTAACCATAAAGTGCAACTGAAGCTAATGTGATATGAATATAATTATTTTTGCAGCTATTTAATAATTAAATGTAACATCAATATCTTTAATGTATGTAGGCATCCATACAGTGAAAAATAAATAGATTTTAATTTCTCACACCACAAATATCAAGACAACACTTGCACTACAGAGTAAAGTTAGTTGGTGTATGAACATACATCTGGGATCTATGACTGTATCTGTACAAAACATCATGACTAATATGTTTCAATTTGGAACACAACTGATGTGCTGAAAAAGAGGATGATTTGAATGACAATGGGGCTGTGTTCTGAATTACATGCTTTTTCTTTTTACTTTTAGTGCAGTTAAAGACATGTATGTAGTGTTGTGTGCATAGTTGGGGCATTTTCATAGCACCTTGACCATTGACTCTCTTACTCTTGCATCTATTCTCGTCTGTAGCACAAAACAATAAGTTAAAAGACAAACTATGTGATTTGGAATGTAGCCAGACACTCTGTAGCTCAGGTTATGTGTTATATCTTGTGCTGTGCAGAGGATTGTGGGTAAGCAGAAAAGCATGCTGCCTTGGATACCATAAAATTCAGCAAGTCAAGGATGATTTTTAAAATACTGCATTTGATATAGTATGTATTGGGACATACAGAATCCTTTTCTGGTATATTAAATAGCTTAGTAGCATGGGTATTGGAACAGCAGTCCTGTGGATATTCAGGTCCTCAAAGGATGTGCTCTGTCTCTGCCACCAGCTTCTATGTGAAGAAGGATTACCATGAGCACATCAGCGCTCTTCAGTGAATCCTTCGATTTTAAGAGGCGAGGAGAAAGGGAGCAAGCGAGAGGAGAAGTAGAGGTGAAGGCACATAGAGAAGAGATGAGGCACAAAGAGGAGAGAAGGGAGGGTTGATTGACAGAAGGGGAGAGGAAAAGGGCACAAACCTCTCCTGGGAGACATACTCACACAGAAAGAGCTGCTGAGTGGAACCTGTTCACACACACACACACATGTGCAGCTACTGAACATACAAGCACCCACATGCTCACCCACTCTGTCAAGTGCTTGAAAACAATTGACACACACACACACACACATACATTTATACGCACAGAGGGCTTTACCAGCTGGTGGAGACATGGCATCAGATTGGACCCATGTGGCATCATTCATCAAACACACACACTGTAAATTGAACACACAGGGAGGACATCGACTCAGATGAACAGACTGTAGCCACACAAACATTTCAGCCCAGCAGGTCTGTCCTTGAAGCTTTAAGGTGCATGACAAGATTTATCTTTACCATACTCCCTCCTTGGCCCATTGCCTTTTCCCTGCTCTCTTTCCTTCTGTCTTTAAACCCTCTTCCACTTCTCCCATCATCCTCTTACATTCCTATGCCAGTTTGGCTGGTACTTCGCATGGAAGTGAAGCATCTCTCCTTCACTTCCCTCTTTGTTTTTTATCTGGCAAGACGACATGAATCACTAATGAACAGAATGTGGCCAGAAAATTAAACAGAGGAAAAAGGCGGTAACTGACCAGTTGGCTGTTTGTTCACTGCTCTGTGTTCTCCATTGTTACCATTGGCAGAGTCTCACTGCTCCTTTCAGAACAGGAAACGGTGTCTCTTTGGAGCTACCGTAGTTTGGCACACATGAAACCAGAGGACATTTTTTTTGGGACAAAGCAACTTAGTGACACAACACTGATTAATTGTCAGACCAAGATTTGTTTGCCCCTGCAAACTGAGACTGAGGCTTTGAAATAATTGATCTTGGACCAAATGTGGGCCAAGCTGGCTGCCAGTAACAGGATTAAAGATTGTGGTTTCTAATTTAAGGAATGGGGAAACAGGATTTGCACTGTGTTATGTTTTAATAATTGTAAGGAATGTGCATTCATCAAAAGCAACATTTTCTGTCAGTCTGGCCTTAAAAAAAACACACACACACACAACTGAGGTCAAGGGTTCAAGTCTATCTCTAGTCTTCTTGTGTTTTTGTCTGCAACGCTGGTCCCATGCCCAAACCTAATCATTTAACAGCTAACGGCTTTAATTACTTAGTCAACACTGCAGCTGTTAGATAACAAAATGTTTTTGTTTTTTTTTGTTTGTTTTTTTTATGAGAGGCTAGAAACAATTATTTGAATTACCCAGAATCCATTGTGAGGGTTGAGAGGACAGCGTAGAGTGCTCCAATTCACAATTAATAAACGTCCACCGAGAAGCATCTGTCAAATAAAATGTCTACTATGCACAAACTTGATCTGTCTCCCACTTTGTTTCCATCCAGATACCTTTGCCAGTAAGGTAGCTGCTATCCAGGATCAGTATGCAGACGCCTCCATCGGTAATGTGACAGGCTCCAATGCTGTCAATGTATTCCTGGGCATCGGGGTGAGTTCAAGCTCATTTTAATATGGACTGATTCATTGGTTGCTGGAGTCAGTGCAGTTGTGTTTGCGCTGCTGCAGTAATTACAGCAGCAGTATTAGCAGGAGTAGATTGTCATAATCATAGTCTGTATGTGCAATCATTTTTTTTTACCCATAAATCACTTTTCAATTGACCCTGAATTGCGCAATTGTAACTTGGTCATAAAAATTTAGCTAATGGGGGGAAAAAAATGACAATTTCGCCAAAACTTATTTTTCCATTAACATTTTTTTGTCCTGGCAAGAGATGGATTTTCAGGCATAGCTAGCACAAATGGTATATCATGCAAAAATGCAATGGAACTAGAGTCAGGTGAGTATTAAAAAAAAAAACAGATGTTCACAAACATTGCAACACATGAAGAAGAGTTTTAAAAGAAACATAGTGTAGTATGTACGGATCAGTGCTGCGTGGGTAGATGTGTAAACGACCTGAAACCGACCGCTTTTTTAACTCGCCCGCCCGCAACAAGAACCGCAAAAAATATATTTGAAAAGGACAGACCTGACCCACTTCTCGACCCGCATTTTTAAAAAAGTAATCAAGGTCTTACTCACATACCTGCATTTATTTCTGTGTTTAAATCCAATGTCATTACTTGTAAGTTAATATGTTGAGAAAATATGTTTGTCCTGCTTCATCATTCAAAAGTTATCAACACACAGCATCTAAACCAGGGTTCAACAACCTGTAACACCCAAAGAGACATTTCAACCCAGTTTTCACTGAAAAGAAAACACTGGGAGCTGCTCATCACCTTTAAAAACCTCAGTGAATGTGTCCCAAACCTTATTTTTTTTGTTTGTATGTTTCCAGAGCTTCCACTCTCCCAACTTGACTTTCTCTCTTGCTCCCTCCGTACCATACTTCCGATGTTGCACGTCACCTTCATGGAAATTCAGTTAATAAAGCATATTTACCAGGTTATTTTAATGTCTATCTCAAACAACAAACAACCCGACCGACCGCAACCTGAATATCATTAAAAATATGTTTCAATTATTTACAACCATGGTCAGCCCACGCATCACTGGACACTGAATTTTAGTACAGGATAGAGGGGTCATACATAATAATAATGAACATATCTCTAAATCAATACAATATTTACGTTTATTGTATGACTTCTCATGTCATTTTGCGATAATAAGTAAATAAATCAGTCCATTTATGATATAATGGAAAAAACAACATCAAACATTTCAGATTTTTTGGACATTTAGTAAATATTGGTAAAGTTTTGTACTTTTGTCCAATGGAAAAGTGACTATTTTTTATACAACTGTTCCAAATGTTGAGCTCTTTTTAAATTCTGGTGCTGTTTTTTACAGGTTGCATGGTCCATCGCTGCAATCTACCACAGCAGCAAAGGAGAGGAATTCAGGGTGAATCCTGGTACACTGGCCTTCTCTGTCACGCTCTTTACCATCTTTGCCTTTATAAGCGTCGGCACGCTGATGTACCGACGGCGACCGGAGATCGGTGGTGAGCTGGGCGGGCCCCGGACTGCGAAGGTCCTGACCACCATGCTGTTTATCAGCCTGTGGCTCCTCTACATCCTCTTCTCTTCACTGGAGGCTTACTGCCATATCCAGGGCTTCTAAAGGATCTGATGAAAAGAAAGGGTGGGACATCAGGAAGCAGAAGAAATCAAGAAGAGGTGGATGAACGGAAGGATTTAGAAATGAAGGCTGCCTCTTTGATCTATCACTCCCTCTCTTTCTGAAGTAGATTGAATGATGGATGAATGGATAATGTACAGATGAAGAAGTGAAGGACGCAACTAAGCAAAAAATAGGACAGAGGGAAGAGTAGATACATTAAAAGACTTCAACAAGGATCGTAAGAGCTGAAGAAATGGCTCGGAAGAAGGAAAAAGGAATAAGCGAGAACAGCTGGAATCATTTGTCAATCTATGAATCTAAATCAGTCAAACTTTGTTTTAAAACCATCTTTAAAACAAGGAACCAAATGTCAAATTAGCAAAATAGAAATTCACACTCGCAAATATACACGGTTCAATGTGTCATGGCTGGTTTAATATTAACGAAGTCATCCATAGATGAAAAAGAAATAACATACCATTAAAAAGACAACACTCCTGTCCATCCTCCTCATACCATCACAGTGATACTCCTGCATCCACTTTCAGTAACTTGACACAGAATGACAGAATAACTGTAGAAGCCAATCAATACAGAAAAAAAATTGGGAAGAAGTCAGATATTCACTACAACTGTTTAATGACAACAAACTGTGTGTATGCTGGCGCGTGACTGTGTGTTTATGTGCTTGTGTGTTGTTGAAGATGGTCAAGTACTGTGAAAAATGCATCTCGTTATGCTGTTGCTGCGTGAGACAGAATATGCTTTTGTATTCAAAGTCTCTTCAACTCAAGCTCTCCCAGCCTGTAGAAATGCTGAGTAAGACTTTTGTTGGAGGGCATGCTCGACGAAGCGAACCAATGAAAGAAATGAAAATGTAAATACAAAGAGCTGGACATACATTGCAGCTTCTTTTTGAATGTCTTGGTTATGCCATGCGCTCTGGAACGGGCCCCTCTTTTGCTTTATTCTGTAGATGTAAATGATTTAAGGTCTAATTTCAATCAAGAAAGAGGTTTGTGTGCATTTACCTTTAATAAGGCCATGTCTGACCAGACAAACTGGCCACTTTACCGTTAAAAACTGTTAGAGAAACTATTATCACTGCATAAATATCTAGATGACTCTTTTGTGGGTTGTTGTTTTTTTTTTTTGTTTTGTTTTTTTTTTATAAACTGTGGAATTCTGTTACCTAGTTTTCCAACAGTGGGAATGCCACCATCATGTGTCAGTCATAACTTTGCAATAGTCTTTAAAAACAGTAGTTACCGTCATCTGTTAAATCTCATAGGCTGTCTGCTTCTGACAATGTGTATCTGACGTCAATGCCACACGCCATTGGTTCCCTCAGCAGCTTCTTTTCTTCTATTTTTGTGTCTTAAGGACCTCCCCCTAGCTGGTCAGTGGACCAATCAAAATCCTCAAGGGCTTTGTAAGAAACAACCACTAATCCCCTGACCTCTGATTTATATTTCTTCACACAGATTGGACTATAGTGCATTGTATAAAGAGGTTTTATTCCTAAAATTAAACCTTACACTTAATAAATTGGTAGATTTTTCTTAGCTCTAACAGATAAAGACAAACCATGTTATGAAGTAACATTTACACAATTTAGAGAATAATTTTTCTAATTTATAACATTCTAAAAATGTTAACTGAAGTGATCCATTGAGTATTTGGTCCAGTGAGCCTTATCCATTGTGGCCAGCTAAACTAATCCATGTAATGTCCTTTCCCAGGCCACCTCCACTCATCATTGTGTTTCTGAAATACTTCTTAAATTAGCTTTGAAGCACTAAATGACTGGACTGTGAAGGCTTTAACCCAAAGAACACAGTGAAATTTAGACTTCACATTACTTATTTATCCAGGCACCAGTGTTGTATTTCTCAAATTGACAATAATAATTCAATGTGTGTCAGTCACTCCTATTTGATGTGCTTAAAGTCAACAAAACTGCTTTCAGTCTTAACATGGAACCATCTGATGACACCAGTTATTTGCAGACTTACAAGTAGATCTGATGATGAGAAGCAGCTCAAAAGATAACTGATGGTACTGAAAGGTGACGTTTCCTAATGGAGATTTTGTAAAGTTGTGGATTAGTGAGTAAATACGTATCAATCCCTGTGTTTCGGAGCATAACAATAATGAATTTTATGCTGAACAGCCAAATACAGACCATATGAGACAGTTAATAGTCAAAAACATACAAGAAATAATGCAAACAAACCAACAGGATGAAATGAAACTAATCAATCTAGCCTCTAATGAAAGATGTGTAAAAATAAATAAATAAATAAAGTCTTTAAGCCTATGTTGACTGTCAAAGACGTTTACACTTAAGACTGTTAACTACTAGTCATGACTTCTATTAAACTTACTGTAAATGTAGACATTGGAAAAGTCCTTAGTTTGTAAAATGGCACTATACTGTATGCAGCTCAATTGGCCAGAGTTTTCCTGCTGATGTTGTGTTTTCTACTTGATGTATAATATAATAAGTAGTATTTAAACATCATCTGTAAAGTAAGTAGTCTGGGATAGATGTAATCCATTTAAAACTTGGCAACAATCGTGTCTCAATCTCTATGAGAGAGAAGAGAGCCCTGGATTGGACGAGTTTGGCAAATTTAAAGTATCGTGAAAATTACTAAACAAATATTCCTGGAGTTTGTAATATAAAATCTATTTCTAATTCTCCAAGTAATTCACCCAGAATAAGAGTGATTTAATGGAAAGTTGAGTGGTTGCATTGCTTGTTTTTGCCAAACTCTGCACATTGTAGGCTCCGTTAGAGTAGCTGTTCTCATATGAAGGCCTTGGAGTGGCAGTTTACCCCTGTTTTGCCAAAGGGAAATCTTTCTATCAGAAACTATTTGCAGTCCAACCTATAAAGGGTTTTCTAAACAACACTTCTTTCTTAAAACACCAAATATTGTTCATATTTCATCGACGCTCTAAAGAGAGAGACAAAAAAAAAAACAAAAACAAAAAACAAACTTGATGTATTAAATGTAGTAAGGATCTTTCTATTTACATTTGTATGCTTTTGTCTCTTCACTGGCATGACGCTGAAGGTTTATACACTGTAAAAAAAAAAAAAAGTAATAATAATAAAATAAAACAAAAAAAGTTATGCTAGCTTGTGCAAAACGAAAAAAAAAAAACAATTAAAAAAAATAAATAAATAATAATAATAATAATACGAACATTGTCAAAGCAGTTAGGTCACTTTTTGAGTAAGTTCACCACCAGGTTGTTACTGCTCATTAGTGTTGGATTTACTGCTGTCTATAACCGATGGGTGAAAAGCTTGCAATAATGTAATTGTTTGCATCAAATTTGCCACATATTTCCTGAAGTTAACATTTGAATTTGAAGGGAAGTTTGCTCTCTTGCTTCACTGGGCTTATCTGCGTTACTTTCCTCAGTGTACCTCGAGTCAGGTTAGTGTTACGGTTCATCAGTTACAGATTACAACAGATTGCGATTGTTCTTCTGGAACTGGACCACGGTGGGAAGTTATTTTAACACAGCTTGAAATATTAGTCGTAGCCAGAAGGTATGTTTGATTTGGTTTGTCGCTTTCTTCTCTTCAGCATCTTGTCCTGGTAAAAGGACAGAATATTTACAGAATTTAACTTCCTGCCCTGGTTTGGACTCCTGAAATTTGGAGAGTCAAGATTTTACCAGGGCGGTGCTGTAAATATAACACACAGAACAACAAAGGAGTGGAAAATGAGCTGTAGAATACAACCTTTTTTTTTTTTGTTTTGTTTTTGGTATTAGTTTTAGTGCCAATTGAAAAGTGGTCAGGGTTTTTAAATGAAGGAAAAGCACTGTCGTTTATGTGGAACAGCTACGATGTTTTACAAATTGCTTCAACAGATTTTTTTTTTTTTTTTTTTTTTACACAGATGTAAAGAAAATCATGTCGTACCTGATGTAAAAAAAAACTAAAAACAAACAAAACAACAACAAAAAAATAAATAAATCAAGTGGTGTTAAATCAGTTGTGAACTATTACGGATGTTGCTTCTGATGTAAAAGGTCGATGACGTTGCATTTTATTGCCTCATTCACCTCCTAACTTGTGTA
Organism: Siphamia tubifer; assembly: GCA_020466265.1. Taxonomy (NCBI): domain Eukaryota; kingdom Metazoa; phylum Chordata; class Actinopteri; order Kurtiformes; family Apogonidae; genus Siphamia; species Siphamia tubifer. The sequence continues at coordinate 26,595,368 of CM035797.1, read as the reverse complement.
AGAGATTGAGGAAGTACATGAACACAACACCAAACAGACAGACAAACAAACAAACAAATAAACGAACAAACAATCAAAAGGACGGACTCTGACGCTCGGACACTGAGACACTGCTACAGCACTTAAAGTACTGCTGGAAAAGAAGCAGTACCAGAGTTATTCAGTACCCTTAACATTAAACAAGTACAATGTAAAAGGATGATGATAAATAAAGGAAGGAGGAGAAGGAAGACAAGGAGCAACAGGATTAAAAATGAAAGAAAAAAAAAAACGAAGTTACAGCCATACGTTGATTTCTGGGTCAGTGAGACTCAAATGGACTTCTCCTGCCCAGCATGTGTATTGTTATGGTGTCAATCTGTCCCTCTTTGTCTCTCCCTCTCTTCCCCTCTCTCTCTCTCTCTCTCTCTCTCTCTCTCTCTCTCTCTCTCTCTCTCTCTCTCTCTCTCTCTCTCTCTCTCTCTCTCTCTCTCTGCTGCCAAAGTAACCAAAATGGGCAGTAATGGTTTTTGTTCCCTGTCTTTCCCTCCTTCCTCTCCACTCCCTTTTTTCCCCTCTGTCTCCTCTATGCCATGTTTTCCATATTTTGGAATGTCAATGTGCTACTTGTTGACACTGTGCATGAATGATAACATGTCTGTATATAGTTATAGAGAATTGTATCCCATTCCCCTAGTGTTGACGCAAAATGGTTTGAATGTTGTACAGATTCAGGTTTTCTGTTTTATCTTTTAGTTAGATTTTTATGTATGTAGAATTTAACTACATTATGTTTTTAATTTAAACAAAGACAATGTCTTTTGTTCCGGAGTATAACTTGCACATTACTGATTAATTAATTGAAGTTTTGTTTTTCTTTCTTTTCTTTTCTTTTCTTTCCTTTTTTTGCGGGGAAAAAAAAGGCAATATCTGCTGTTATTGAATGAGAGATGAGATCCTAAGGAGCTATGTATCTTAAATAAATATTCTATATGGGATTTGCATGGGTTATTTGTACAAAAAAAATAAAAAAAACAGACACTGCTTGCTACTTCTAATACCGTGGCTGTATTCTCTGACGGAGGGTGAGGAATACTGTATGTACATCTAAAGGTTATTTTGTCATTAAAGAAAGAATTAAAATATTGTGTATATAGTGTACAGTGTTATAAGTGTGATGGACTATATGGCCATTACACTAACCATAGAGAATTAATCCAACATATTTATTTAAAGGAAACAAAAGCACTCACTACACTCAAGAATGACATATATTGCCTTTTTGGAGAACTTGTAGTTTGTTTAAAGCTTGTTTCTCTATCTTGGCCTTTGTCTTTTCTTCTCCATCATCCTTTTTATCCGCCTGTGGTTGTTGGTTTTTTTTTTTTTTTGTTCCATTTCACTTCCCTCCTGCATTGAATTGTTGTACATCCTTCATCCATTGCAATCTGACTCAGATGGTGTCACTCTTTCTGTCTGTCTGTCTGTCTGTCTGTCTGTCTGTCTGTCTGAAGCCTACATGTTGCACCAATTTAACGGTATTTGTCTTAATATGTGCATCTTATCCATACATGTTCACATTCCCCTGTGTGTTGATATTTTCCTGAGTAGGCTACACATCATTCAAATGATTATTTGTCTCTAAATGAGTCACCATCTGCCTGATTCAGAACCTGAGCATCTGTCATTTTCCTTCTTTGCCAAATCCCTGTGTTTTTTAATTTCTCTTTTTTTAATCTCCCTTTGCTACATCTTGTCTTTTCTTCACCTCTGGATGCCCCATCACATCCTTCCCTCTTCTGCACATTCATTTTTCCTTTGTTTCTCTCCACTCTCACAGGGTGTATTTGGACATATATTGTTTGTCAACTTTATTTGGTATGTGTGCGTGTGTGTGACTTTTTTAATTGACACAAATAACAGAAATGATTATAATGTTGGTAATAATGAAGATCATTTTCAGGGTTGGTTTTTTTTTTTCTTCTTTTAACTGATGTCTTTTTGTGTGTGTGTGCGTGTGTTAATTTGTTTCTTTTTTTCTGTTTAACACCAACTGATAGGAGGAAAGTTGTTGTATGTGTGTTGCCACTAACTGTGACTGCTCTCCATGGTACATGGTACTTCTGATAAAACAAATAAAATAAAGTTTGGGATACCCTGTTTCAGAGACGCTGTGAGTCTTCTGCCTTTCTAGTGTAACATATGTGTCATACATCCATAATGACAAGCTTGTAAGGGGAATATTTTTCTGATAGGAATGCATGGACAATACATTATCCTGCTTATTCTACAGTTATTACAGTTTATTACAGTACTACTGTAACACACTGGATAAAATAGCCATTACAACGAAGTGAATATTTACTTTCAAAGTGGCCGAACTACCTGCGGAGTGATATGGTAACGTGAATCTGATGTGATAAAACTCGTTGCCATTGGCAGCGGGCGTTAATGGTGCAGCGAGCGGTTATCGAAAAAAATCCACCCGCAGAACACTGGGAACGTCCATTCAAAGTGAATGGGAGCTGTCACAACATTCTAGAAGGCCATAGAATAATGGCAAAAAAATAGTCCTTTTGTACTTTATTACAATTGTGAAGTTGTACTTTTTTACTTTTACTTAAGTAAAGGAGATGAATCAGTACTTTTACCAGAGTATTTTTTCACACCAATAGCTGTACTTCTACTTAACTACAGAATGTGAGTACTTTGAACACCTCTGGTACCAACAAACATTGGCTGTTTTTTTAATGTGTTCAAACTGTCGCTGATAAAAATGACATTTGTTTGAATGGCTGACATCTCATTAACTGTCATCAGACGAGGTCTGTCATTGTGTCAGTCTCAAAAGCACTGGCTGCAGCAAAGCTTTTCATTATTGCTTCTTCTTCTTTTTTTTCTTTTTTTTTAAGGGAGGCTTTTTATTTCTTTATCTATTTTAATTTCCAGAAAATAATAATGATTGTACTTTGGTCCCATTTACTTCTGCTCTTCCTTTAACACAGGAATTCACAAGAGATAAATTATTAATGTGTAGTTAGCAAAAAAAAAAAAAAAAAAAAACCTTTAACAAGGACAAAACAGACAATGAAATGTTTTACTAATGGAGTAATTAAATCTACAGAGGCTGACAAATGAAAGGGAAAACCAACAGAAAGCGTCTGACTCAATACAACAGCTCCAATGCTTCACAGTATTGATTCAAAGTGTGTGAAGTTTCCTGGAAGGATGAACAACATTCTTCTAAAAGATAATCTTTCATCTTTGTTTCCTAAAAGCTGCAACTCCAATTATGTTTTGTTTAAGACATGTTTTGCTCCACATGTAGAACATGGAAAATGCTCATACTTAACATACAGTCATGGGAAAAAATTATTAGACCATCATAAAAAAAAAAATAAAAAAAAACAATGGTTATGCAATTAAATAGTAACTCCTGTCTGTATCATGTGTCTAAAATGGATAGAAAATAAAATGTAAAATGTCTAAAAGTACTGTTTTTGTCAGTATTATCAAGAAAACCTTTAAAATGGATAGATATAAATGATTAAATTAAATTCTTATAAACTGTTTTTCTTGTTATCATTATATTTATCCACACAAATGTACATTTAGTTGTGTCAGGCACTAAAATGAGCAAGAAATTGAAGAAAACAAGGGTGGTCTAATCATTTTTTGTAGACTATTCATAAAATTTTGACAAACACTGTATTGTATTTATTTTCCTGTGACAGATCCAATAACATACAAAATGCCTTTTACAGTGTGGATGAAAATTCCACTCTGATTTATGTCTGTCAATCATCCTCTTCCTCTGTAATGAGGAAGAGGAACGAGCAAAACAAAAGTAGCAAATGTTTTAATGTCCACTGAAATCTGAAATCATCAAGTGCATTTTCAACAAAACATAATGCAGACATTTTTAACAAATAATAAAAGTGGTTGCCATAGGGATCACTGGTGACTGGACGGATATAACTCAAACAACACACATATTGTATGTTATTTTGGTATAGATCCAGCTGATGTCATCATGTCTATGCATGCGCTAATGTCAATATATGAACATGTTCCAAGTTTGAAGTCAATTGAAACTAAATTGATGATGTTATGGATGTGTAATTTCATCCATCATGAGTAAATGAGAGAAGAAAAAAGATTTTAAAAATGCATTTCATTTTATTTATTTATTTTTACTTTTACCTGCTTTTCCCAAAATGTAATCACACATACTCACCCCGTGACCCTAGTGAGGATAAAGCGGGTTCAGATGACGACACAAGATGAGGGTCAGTGGAAATCTATAAACCCAATTTGTTTGAATTCAACCAATAGTTTTGTTGTTAGATACATGTGAAATTTTGCCCATTATAAGTTAATGGGGGAAAGAATTAATAACACCTTTTAACTTTAACCTACATTTCCTAAAATGTACAGTAATGACATATATTCTGGGTTACTACCTGTCCATAAACCCAGGTTGGTATGAATTCAACCAGTAGTTTTGCTGCTATACAGTAGATGTCCAATGTTTCTCATTATAAATGAATGTGAAAAAAAAAAAAAGATTCTAAAAATTCATAAAACACTTAAACTTCAAATAAAATCACATCTATTCTGGGTCACTGGCAATATTTGGTAAGATTTTTTTTTTTTTTTTTTGGGGGGGGGGGGGGGGGGGGGGGGGGTGAAGTAATTATGGAAAAAACTCCAAAAAGAAAAGTAGATGAAGAAGAATATTTACCAAATTACCATCTGACAGTGAACATTACAACTGCATGGTAATTCTCTTAACCTGTAAATAATGCAGCTTGTCATTCTGAAGCCTTTACCATCATATAATATCACAGCCATTCATATGAGTGATGGCTGAATGTGTTCGTGTCTCTCCTCCAGTGCTGCCATCTTGATGGATCATTCCCATTCTCTGTGTACAGAGTGATGAATTCTTTCCATTACAATTAAATCCTACTGCAGCTTAGGGAGGGTTATTTCACATTTTACAATCAAATATGTCTGAAATATGTTCATTGAACACATATGATACGCTGGGAAACGCTTTGAGTTTTCAGAGTTTTCTATGAAACCATCAAACTACGGCTGAATTATGTGCATGAACAAGTGAGTCAGCAAAACAGCCTATGTTGTGGAGTGTGTTCTGTGCTGTTTTCCAATGTTTACTTACATACTTTTTTTACCAGCTCCAGCTGTGTATGTCTAAAAACTGACTATACCGTCACATTTTATATCTAGAGTGGCTCTCTGTGATGCAGAGTTAATGTAAACTTGTATCAAAATGTACGTCATTACATCTGAGAGGATCTAACAGAAGAAGTAAAAGAACTGTCTGTCATACATGATTTAGCAAAGAAAGCTGAATTTATCGTTGTCCTTTGTTCGTTCCCATGGAAACCTTTATTTGGCAGTAACACTTCTACATAAACATGAAGGAAATACTTTAATTCTGAATTATTTTATTCAGAATAAGTAATTCTGAATTAAAAACTGTCATGTAAATGTAGCCATTGTGGAGACACCTTTGTAAAAATAAATAAATAAATAATAATAATAATAATAATAATAATAATAATAATAATAATAATAATAATAATAATAATAATAATAATAATAATAATAATAATAATAATAATAATAATAATAATAATAAAAAGGCAGACATTTACTTTATGATTGCAGCTGATGAAATGTATGTATTTAATATTAAACAAAGTGACTTAGTTTCCTTGGCAACATTCACAGAAGCATAGATGTAACAGAATGAAATGTTTCCTCGAGGAATATTTTTGGTGACATTAATACACGTGTGAAGGTTAAGGCAGGGATCATTTTAATGTATTATTATGAAAGATCATTGCTCATATTTAATGTATTTTTAGAAATTCACTCATTTCAAGATTAATTTATATACAACCAGATGTGCTTTATAACAGTGATGTGATATAGGAAGATGTGTGATTCCATGTTCTGTAACATTAAAATGACGCTAAAGAATTAAGAATGTGAATATTAAGTTTATGCATGGAATCAGTTGAAGAAAAAATTCAAGTAATATTAAAGGGGATCTTTGTGTTTTTTCTACTTTCAGATATTGAAATGTGACCTAAAATGATTATTAGAGTGCACTGCATTGGATTGTTGTGATCTGCATTCTAGTGATCCGGTGGATTTATGTGGCCACTAGAGGGAGTAGTGTACAGTGACTTGACAAGGGCCAAACACATTACAACAGAGAAAAAAGATGCAAGTACAGAAATTCAATTCAATTCAATTAAAAAATTAAATGAAAAAATGCACCGCAAGAAATAAAAATGCATGTATAATGACTAAATCTCCTGCAAATAAAGAAATGATGCAAACCAAGAAAACATCTGCAAATGAAAAATGCTATTGAACCAGTCATTACAATAGAAGTGGTCCAAAACTGTAGGGGGTGCTGTCAGCAGGAAAGCACTGCAGAGACAAACAGGGTAGAGAGAGAGAGACACTGAAAACAGCTGAGTGACAATGTTTCAAACTACAATAGGAACAAATTGAAGTTATGGCATAATACCGTAATATGTCTTATTTGATTACACTGGTCTACAAGTAAAATACTTCCAGAATAAAAGTCATGAAATTTTACCACATGTGTGTTACTGATAAAGAAAAGTCAGGTCTTAATTGCTGGCTGACTAAAGTTTCCTAGATAAGTGTAAGAGTCATTATTATGTTTAACTGCAAATGTAAATTTTTATGGATATTTTTAATATTTAGATTTTATATTTTGATTTGATTTGATTTGAATGATTTATTTCGAACATGTGCAAAGTGCAACAATAATCAATACAGCAATAATAATAATAATAACAATGACATGTCCGAAAAGGAGTAGGATGAAGCATAAGCTTATTTAATCCTACCCCTTCTTCACTTCCTCAACAACCTAAATACATCTTATAGTAATATAGTGCAAAGTACAAAAAAGATGATAAATAAAATAATAACAATAACAATGATAACAATACCAATAATCAATAACTGAAGTACTAAACATAGACATATATACAAAAAAACAACTAAAAACAAATGAGCAGATAGGAAAGTAGGTAACAAATAGAGTTTTTTTGTTGTTTATTGTTTTCTTTTTTCCTCCCTTTTCTAGAATAAGTACATTTTTGACTAAGAATAATATTTTGTTCATATATTTAGTAATTAAGAATGTATTTAGTAATGTAAAATTTCTTTATTATAATGTGATGCAATTTGATTGGTGGACAAGCTGATGCATAAAGTTAGAGGATGCTTGTATAGCAGACAGAAGCCTCTAGCTATAGGAGTATCACAGTCTTTTGAACGTCATATCACGTCTTGTTACGCCAAGTTATAAGAAAAAGATTAAGCACATTTAATGTCTGAAGCAGATACTCCCTAAAAAAAAAAAAAAAAAAAAAGGTACACCAGTGTTATATTTGATATTAGTGTGTTTGTTGTCTGTAAATACTGACTAGCTGCAGGCTCCCATTATAGAAAACACAGTTCTTTGTTTCAAAACCAAATTGTTGTTTCATGATATCATTGGTGGGATAGAATCTATTCATAATTTTAAAATGAAATTTTATTTTGGTTGTTGAGTTTAATTAAAGTAAACTTTAAATATTGCATTTTCAAAATTCAAATAGATTTATGTGAATAAAATGTAGAAATAGAGTTTCTGTAGTATAGAATGGGATGTGAATTGTGGTTGAGGATTTTCCTAATTATTTTATTGCAGATGTTTTGTTCTTTAAAACCTCCACTTAGAAGCTGAGATAAATCAGGCAAATGTCATAATTGTAGTAACTGGAAGAGGAGTGTGGGTACCCGATCTGTACCCAAAAAACAGATCAGGTAGATACACTCACACAGTGGTGAAAACAGAATTACTTCCATAAACACAGTGTGTACCTGTGTGGTCACTTTAGGGTCACATTCAGTTCCTACTCAAAACTGCATTTAATCTGTAATATGAATGAGTACACAAAAAAAATTTCACCCAAACACAATGTGAATTGTACATTCAGACCTGCTGCATGTATGCGTGGATGTGTTTTATACTTTTATGGCACATATTCAACGCCACTCTTCAAGTTTTGCTTTTCAGAAGCCAAAAACAAAGCTTTCATCCAGGTGGTGAGACTGTCTTTGTACAGAACGAGAGGAAAAAAAGAAAAACTATACAACATAGTTTGATGCAGTACTAATGATTCCAAAGTGGTGCACACAAAACCAAAGGAGAAAGTAAAACTATGGACATGAGCTTTCATCAGTATTTTAGCTGCACTTCTTACTATATCTGTCTTTTCTAAAGTCTTTCCCTACCCCTGATGTTCCCCACCCAGTAGTTCAAGTGGCATTTATTTTGAAAATGTCAAGGCTTTAGCAGTGAGAAGGATAGAAGAGGGTAGGATGGGAGGAGGAGGCGTTCTGCATGTGTGACCAGGGCAGAGGTTTCCTCTGTAGTGATGGAGCTGTCACGTTCTCTTCTCTGCACTAAAGGTCCATCTATGAGCACCACGTCATTATAGAGCAGGGGTCTCAAACATGTGGCCCGGGGGCCAAATGCGGCCCGCCATTTGTTCCACTCCAGTCCATGGGATACATTTGCAAAGTGAAAACATTCCAGTTAAGGCTGTGGAATTCATTTTATTTCAGGTTCCACTACAGAGCAATATATTCTATTCTATTCTATTCTATTCTATTCTATTCTATTCTATTCTATTCTATTCTATTCTATTCTTCAAAAAAGAATGACTTCATATTTTCTTCTTGGTTTGGTATGAAATTAATATTACACTACATCTATAAATAACAACAACTTATTTATTTCATTCATTTAGTTTATTTGCACAAAAAAAAAATAATATAACACAACAAATATGCAATACAAGGAAAAAAGAAAGTACACAAGGAAGATAGAAGCCATGCAAGAAACTAGGGAATATTAATCATCAAATTAACTAAATAAAACATGGATAGAACAAAACTGATTTGTATTGGTGTAACTCCAATTTTTAAAAAAAAAAATAAATATAAAATTATGAAAATATTCACCTTTACAAACTACTGTGCAACAATAAAAAGTGAGTAACCTGAACAAATATGAACAGCCTGAAATGTATGAAAAAAAAATTAAGCACAATTTTAACAAATTTAGTGTCTGTAGATCTAGACCATAATGAGGCTGAATATTGTTAAAATTGCACTTATTTTTCTTAAGGCATTTCTGTTTTTTTCAGGTTATTCATGTGTTTTGGGTTTGGATAGTTTATAAAAGTAAGTATCTTCATAATTTAATGGGTTTTTTTGCACTAAAATGTGGAGTCCAACCTGGGATGACTGTGACTTTTGAAAGAAAATGAGTGTGAGATTATTGTTATAGAGGCTCAATATGTTGTTGCAGCTTTTACTTTAGTGAACAACTTCAATGAAATGACTGATAAAATGAACATATCTTCACCAGTTTTGAGCATATGTGCATACTGTATATCCAGCCATGTTAGAGCAGGTGTTTCTCACACATTCAATGGATTGAAATTAAATGTCAAGTAAATGTCAGATCATGACCTCTGATCTGACACCACCATGTGCATGTGTGTGTGTGTGTGTGTGTGTGTGTGTGTGTGTGTGTGTGTGTGTGTGTGTGTGTGCGTGTGTAATATTCAACCACATATATAAGTAGGTTTCCACACAGGAATGCATTTTGTTTTAAAGGTGTGTTAAAAAGCAAATGGAAACAATAGGTCTTGCAGCAAAGACGTAATTACTAAAACTATAGTATCCATGAACATGTATAATTGTTTTTCCAAATTAATGTAGTGTGTATGAACTACTACTACTTTTAACTATGCAGTAATTTCATCATTTATACAAACATATCTGAAGTTGTTATAAAGAACTAATATAATTTAGCTAAAAAAGTCAACCACATGTGGACTAGTGTTATAAAGCAAGTTTGGAAGCACTTTAGGTTTAGTTTAAAAACAAATACTGATATATAACATACTTTTTTCAAATAAAACACAATTTTATGTTATTTTACATTATATTTTGTTCAAAAATCTGAATTATCACATGTCAAAGGGACACAACAATTATGTTACTCTTTTTTAATATCTCTTTATTGTCACACATGTACACTTTAGAAATTGAAGTAATTATGTAAACCAGAGTGTGTTAAAAAAAAAAAGACTACTGTAACAAAATTGGAGGTTATTTATTTCTGTTTAACTGAACAGGTTCTGCATGTAACATAGTTGGACATGATGGGTTAGACACAAAACCTGGAACGAAACTCGCAATCCATGAAAAATCCACATGTCTGCATTAGAAAAAGCTTTATTTGTTGAGTCTTTATTTGTTGTGATACAGTATGTAACACCATTTAAAGCCTTATGTTCCAGATCAAATGCCTTTTCATGACCCAATTATTTTTATTAAAAAAATAATTAATTTTGAGATGGATGAGAGCAAGTATATCATGTTTTTGCATTTATCTGAGGTCACCATTAGATATATCCTGGGGAGAAATATATCTATTTTTTATTGCTTAGTCTAAAAAGTGCCAGATACAAAAATTAACCCAGTTTCATAGAAACATGTAAATCCTATTAAAATAGATGCGGTGATAAAAACATGAATCTGTGAAGTAATATACAGTAAGCTCCCCTGGTGGCTGGTAGTAAACCCTGTCAGCGATGCTTCAGGCCATCTAAAATCCCATAGTACAATTCCAGTTTTATTATTGGATCTTGGAATTTTTTAGTATTTTATCAGGTAGGTTTAAGCTCAGATCTGATCGATTTGAATAAAAACAGATAATTGGCAGCAGTAATGATCCCAATGATTGGTTCTCTCTGACCACTCATTAAAAAAAACACTTAAAACAATAATTAGACAACAGTTATAACTTTTTGGTGATTTTATTGGTGTGTAATGTACTGTTGTAAATTGTTATAAAGAACCATTCTGGCAGCATATCTTCATTTGGGATCATAAATGATGTAAGATAGATGAAAAATGGTTGTTTAAAACAAAACAAAAAAAGAAATGATCACACACAAAAAAAACAGTTTACTTCACAGAAAACAAATGCTTTTGTTATGACTGAATAACCAAACCTCATATCTCTGCATCAGTGTCCAAACTAGGGGGAGGAGTTTCTAAACTATTATCTGCTCACAACTGACAGTACGTCTGACAAATGCATCCTCACAGATGGATTATGTGTCTGTTGTACTTTCCAAGTCACTGACAACTAATTCACCTTTAAGTGAAGTTGAAGAATATCTCAAAGAAAGGAAATTAATCTAAGAAGCTATGCACTGTGCTTTAAAATTGCTGTGAAGTCATGTAAACTGTAAACAATTTGTAGTTAATGGGCTAGAGAATGCTAAACCTCCAGTGTGAGCATTTATCATTTTTCAGTTCTATCCATCAATACAAATCATTTTCTTTCATGGGCTATAAAATGAGAGACACAAGCTTTAGTAATCTCCAGAAATGTTCAAACTCAGTAGAGTCATAATTTAAGATATATAATGGAAATGAATCAATTCCAAAACTAGTGAAAATGCAGCATTAATGAGGCTCCATTATTATTAAATTATTTATGTTGAAGTCTACTGTAAAATGAGTAAAACGTCCAAGCAAGTTTCTATTCCATGGGCATGGCCATGTTGGAATACATCAAGCAATTTGCTGCCTCTGATTGGTTGAACGGATATGTCGTATTTTAAAAGAATAATAGTGCTGGTAGTTGTTACATTTTGGGACACAAGCACCTTTACAGGTAACAAAATCTTTTTTTTTTTTTTTTTTTACAGTAACTCCAAATTTTCAGATTTGGTGTATATCACATTTTGGAACCAAGCTCCACATGTTTGACACCCCTGTTCTATACCTTCATGTTTGTACATTTGTCTCTATTTTCACAGTCTGTCACTTTGGTTTCCAACTATCTGTCCCCTCCTTTCTTTCCTCTGTCAGTCCCCTTTGCTCACTTCTCTCTCTCTCTCTCCTTTCACCATTCCTCTCGTCTGCCACCTCGTCTCCACAGAGGACGGTGACCAAGTCTTCATGTCCTTGACTTGTACACACCCACACACTAACACACATATGTACAGCACACTAACACGTCTACCAACACACATTCAGTGCACAGTATAACACACACACACACACACACACACACACACACAGTCTACTGTAGGTTACTCTGTGTCAGTGGCTGTTCTCTGGTGAGAGGCTGTGGGCGGTGTGATGATGTCAAGTTACCGTGGCGATTTTCTGTTGCTGCAGCGACATGTTCACAAGAACGAATCACAGCATGGATGTACATAAACGTAGACAAACATATACATCAACTTAAAGCTGCAGAGGGGAGACGGTGGCAATTAGTCACAAACACACAGGTCTGTTTATTCCCTCCTACATAAACAAAGTACCTCACATATTAAAGTACTTTAACCTCCCTGACCATAGTTGAATTTTTATTTTAGATGCAGTGGTAACCTCAAACCTTATATCTGCATTTGAGAGTTTGGAGTGTATGGAGACAGTAACAGCTCTGTAAAATCTCATAAATTGACTTTACTTTGAAAAACTCAGGAAACTGATTGTTTTCTAAGTGAACTATCTTGTGTACCAGTTTTAAGTTTTACTTGCCTAAATGTTTTAAGTTAGTTTAATTTGAAATTTTGAGGCATTCGGTTTCCTGAGGTTTTGTAAGTAAAATTATCTTATTCAATTTTACAGCGAGGAGTTTGAGAATAAGTTCAATAATGGTAAAGAGTCTGCAAAAGAATTGATTTGAATGTAGTCTAGGCACTCATCTACCTTTTCAGGATACTTAAGTATATCCCTTGGCTACAGAAGAAAAGTTTTGCCATGTCACTAAATCATTACGAAATTAGGTATTTTGTTAGAAATAGAAATCGCCTTTTCTGTATAAAACGTATGTCCGAACGACGAATTTATGTCTCCCTAATTGAGATAATAATGTCCAAACAACAATTATCAATACGGTAAAATTAGTTTTGAGAGTGAACATCCAGTATGAAATAAAAGACAAAATAAAAGCAAATAAAAGCAAAGCAAGACAATAGCTGTGATCAATATTCAGGCCATTCAGATCACTGCATTTTGTGTTGTTGGGTGTGTGTACAATTCATGTAGTGCTTTTCATTATTGCGCAATAAGGCCAGGCCAATTTACATTACAATGAACCACAAAATCACTCTAATCGTATAGCCAGTAGGGGAAAAGAAAAAAAGAGAACGGGAATAAAAGAGAGAGGGAGAGGGTAATAACACCAATCAGACAGCATTAGCACAGCAGAGACCAGTAATTGGAGCTGTGAAGCATGACTCATGGACAGCTAGATCTGAACACACACACACACACACACACATACACGGTATATAAAAACCACTTGTATCAGTTCTTTCTGTTGATAATGTCATCACTGATTTTAGCCTTTGGTTTAAATCAATTGCATCTACCTCATGAAGGGGAAGGGTTCATTTTTCAGATTGAATGGATGCATTTCTGAAATGTTTTGGTCATTTTTTTGTTAGTATCTCCACACATAGCAGTGCAGACAGGTTTGACACTGTTCGCTGTCATTCTGGAGTAGCTTGTGTGCATTGTTGGGATTTCAATAAAAAGGGTTATTTTCAGTTTTTCTTGTTAAATGTTTTTTTTTTTTTTTTTTTAAACAAGACTCAAAATAATCATTAGAGTGGCTAGAATAAAGAGCTCTGAAGTTTGATGCCAGTGTATCAGATTGTAGAGATATGTACTGAATGTTTGTTTTTTTTGCTTTTCCTTGAATAATTTGTTGAGCAAATTAAAAAACTGCATATATTCTAGATCAAATTATTTTAATAAACTCAACATGATTGCTCCCTGAGATAATTATTTTCCAAATATGCAATTAACTTGTTATAATGTTTAAAAAATAATGAATAAACAGACATTTGTTAACAGAGATGAGTACGTTGACAGCATCAGTGGCTATAATGAGGACTGTTTTACATTCTACATAATCTTCCAACAACACAGTGCAAACTACAAAAACACAAATGTCTTATTTTCATACCAGTGAAATACTCAAATATTCTCTAACTCCACAGTCTGTGCTTGGTCAAGTGGGATATCACCATGGCAGTGGTCTTTTACGGACACAGATGCCAAAAACATTAGTTCTGCCTCCTACATGTTCTGATGTGAAGAACAACATCATCACCCCAAACCATCAGGTGATCTGGCCCACAGTTTGACAAAATATCTTAATGATTTCCTTAACTTTAAAAAAAATAAAATAAAATAAAATAACTGCCATAGTGTTGATAAGTGTGAAGTTAGTGAACAATGAGGCGACTGTTCATATTCAGGTGAACTGTCAGTCAGGTGATACTTTAATCCGTTTTCTGGGTTTATTGGGTTTTTCCCCTCATTCTAGTTCACACACAGCTATGACATATTCTGAATGTCTCTCCTTCTAACACTGTCACCTAAGTCTTCTTATCTTTCTAGTCTAATACACTCTTCATCTCCTTTCTCTCCAACACACCTACACACACACACACACACACACACACACCCTCCCGACTTGACATTCACACAGTGCTGCCAGCCACGCCACATAAGAGCTCCTTCCTGTGCAGTTCGCCCACCTGCTGCCTAACACATTATAATACTGAGAGAAAAAAAAAACATCCTTTCAACCTATGTGTGAAACACTTTAATAAAAAAAAAAAAAAAGTTGTCTGTCCTGTGAACATCATTCAAAATAAGTATTTTGAGTGATGTTTATTTATTATTTCATACTTGTATAGTGCAAAATACTACTGTAGGTGGTTTTAACCTCCAGCGTCTGCTGTAGGAAGTCATTCCATGTGATTCATAATAATATTTCTGTCTATTATACTTTAATATTGTCACAGGTGAAAACCTAAAACTGATGCTGCATTCAGTGTGAAAGATGGAGAAGATGTAATGGGTTAAACATGTACATGACTCTTTCCCATAAAAGCTTTACTTTCAGTAATCAGTGATGCAGACATGGAAATATCTTTTATACAGTGTCATTCAGTTACCATAGAAACCTGACTTGCTAAACTCAACCAACTACAATTCCGAGACTGCAAACCTCTTAATTTCAATTATGATTTCAGCACTACTTAAATAGGTACATTGGTACATTTTTGTCACATTGTACACTGTTGCCAAAAAGTCAGAATAATCTTTTTTTTTTTTTTTCGGACACATCCTGCTTTTTATTCCTATTTATAGGCTACATGTCTGAAATCATCTTTCACCAGGTATTGTACCAGTTCCAGTTGTGCTGTATCAAGAATACATCATCCACATGTGTGTGTGTATAATGGAAAATCATTGTATAGCCTTTAGTTGATGTTTAGGCTAAATGTTGCTCCTACAATAACAACCAGTAAGAACTCATAGATATATCACAAACTTAAAGATGCCTTTGTCTAAATTTGTACAACTCAAAGAAGTCAAAGAAGAAGTATCATTAAAACTTTTGAAATAAATACATAAAATACCACTGATAGTATGAACATGAAGCATTTTGACTTTTTTTGTTTTTAGGGCAGAGCAGTGTTGTAGTTACTTCGAGACAGTTTGGTTGTAAAGTATAGTATTACGTACTCTGACAATAACCCTGTTCTAATACAAACACTCTTTATTTTTCTTCTTCTGACATGATGCAACACTCTTCAAACAACAAAAGTGCAGTAGTACAAAACAAAAATCAAAGCATTATTCTTTCACACCACATGCAGAGGCTAATAATTATATATTGCAGAAGCTGTGTTATAAAATGAAAAACTGAGTGTAAAGAACTGAATTTGTTTAGTTTGGTACCTTTGGTAAATGCTCATAGAGTTAAACGAAAACCAGATGGGTTATGAACTGCCCTGAGTGCTAGGGGAGTGTCCTGAGCTGCTTAATCTGACTGGTAAAACTGAAACTATGGAAAGCAAAAGTATGAATTTAAATCTGACATGACCAATAATTCATCTTATTAAATTAATTAAATACTTGGACATAGCTGATAGTACATGAGTCGTCAATAGAAGTGTGTACAAATTCACTTTTTCAAATCTTTAAATAAATTAATTATCCTTCATGACTCTTAGTTTAGCTTAAAATGACTCTTCAGTGAAGTGTTTAAAGTCGTATAATGATGACTTCTTTCATTGCATTTCTTCAGTTGTACCATCAGGACCTTCACTCAGACTCTCTTCTGGTTGCGTCTCCACAATACTGAGCTTCAAACTTTCATTTCCACGGCCATCTGTGTTATCTGCTCCTCTCCTCTGTATTCCATCTTGCTCTTGACCTTTGCCCCCTTCATCTGCTGGGTGTTCTATATATATTCCCTCTGCACAGTGTTCGAAATGTGCTTTGTCGCTTGCTTCTGTCACATTCCTCCTTCCTTCTCTGCTTGTGTTTTGTGGTCCAGTTGTGAGCGTGCTCAGATTGTCACTGGCCTTGGTGAAATGGTTTTCCAGCTCAGCCACAGGGCCCTTATCTGAGAACAAGCAATCCAAGTATGCCTGGGCGTACTGATCTGAGGTGATTAGGTCCATGTTCAAGGAAGAGGCCACAGAGCTAGAGTTGCCATCAGCCACACTGACTCTTGTTCTTCTCTCTGTCAAATTGACACCAGTTCAGTTAAAAGCATCTTAACTGGCTTTAACTACTCGACCAGTGTGCTGATTTGATGGTGTTATTCGGTGATCCTATGTAATTATACACTGACATTGTTAGATTACTCCCACAAAGCCTACCTGTCTCTCTCTCCATGACAGACAGAGGAATAGTCACGTTTTTTCCAGTTTCCCTGTCAGTCACAGTGATGCCTGTCATGGCCCCGTCCTCTGGTACGTCATTGGACGGTTCAGATGATGCCAAAAGGCTGCCTCTGCATTTCACTACACTCACTGTACTGGATTTGTATCGTCTGAAGAGACAGAGGAGAGTGAAGACAAGATGACAAGAAGAAATGGAAATAGATTCAAACTTTTTTTTTGTTACAGTATATGGCAATTCGTCCTTTAGATACAGGCCCTTTTAACAGTATCATACCATATATATATATATATATATATATATATATGTGTGTATATATTTACCCACCCGGGCGGCACAACAGCATATGTAAATGAAGCGCACCTCAGTTCGCCGGTAATATAAACAGCTCTTCTTCACGGTGTTAGCAAACAGTCATCAACCAGTAAGTAATGAGAAATGTTGCCGTTGTTAAACTAAGTTAACTAAACTATGTCTTGTTCTGTGACATATACCCTAAGCCAGTGGTTCTCAAACTTTTTTCAGTGATGTTCCCCCTGAGGAACATATTTTTAGTCATCTCCCCTGACATGGACAAAACATTTTTGTAAGAAAAAAGAGGTACAGTGTCTGTAAAACCAGTGTCTGATTTTTTTAAATCCAAATTTATATCAGTTTTTTATCTAATAATTTTTACTTTTTATCTCATAATTAAATTTTTTTGTCTAATTTACACTTTTTATCACATAATTTTGAATAAATGTTGAATTGAGGAAAAACACATTTTTATTTTTTTCGGCCATATATTACGTTTTTAATATAAAAATATAACCATTAATGGATAATTCTTCGTTAATTTTCCAATGATAGATCCAGAATATTTTTGTCATGTGCCACCACCTAGAACACCCCCACATTTTAAATGGCTGTGACGCCACTGAGGTTAAGTAACGTCACTGCGAAGCTATGTATGTCTGTAATATCAGCGAAAAGTTCACCACTTTGGACATTTTAAGACCGAGCAGCTACTTTCATAATATTTCACAGTATTTGTTTTACATTTGTCCACATTAGCAACCCACACAGGCTGTGGAACTAAACAGACACACTCACTAAGAAGCAAAAAAAAAAAAAAGAAAAAAGAAGCACAACCAGATACTTTCTTTACATCCATTACTCTGCTATATTACCTGTATACTGGTATGATCTGTGTAACATCTTCCTTGTAGTGCTCCAGTGCGGCCCTTGCAGCCAGGGGCTCGGTCTTGCCCTCTAATGCAGCCAGATGAACCAGCATCTGGCTGTGAAAAGCTGCTCCACTGCCCCACTGCCTCAGAGACCTGAAAGAACCCAAAATGAAGGAGCAAAAGTGTCATTATACCCATTGTACTTTCACCATTGCATTGCCTTAGCTCAGTCTTAATCCAATGTACTAGTGTCAACTCCTTTGTCTCACACTCTATTGTTCACCCCTGTTCTATTGTTCCACTCAGCTGTCTTCTGTTATCCTTTGTTCAGTACTTCACTTTAATGGTCAACTCTACTTTTTGTCAACAGCGTTTTTCTTTGCTCCATAATATTTACACATCACTTTCTGCTGCTGCACTGCTGGCACAGACAATAGCCCAATCCCATTTGACCCATTGGCCCTCCCTGTCCATTTGGCATGTCACATGAAAGGGTAGGGGTTAGGGGTGTGATTTGGCAAAAATCTGGCAACACAGTACAAATGACAATAGTATGATAATGATAGAATAGATTATGATGTATAATGATACTGTTAATAAGGAACATTTTTTTAAATTATTATTTTATGGAAGAATTGAATTACACCAGAACTCTGCACAAATACTAAACACATGTTTATTTGATCAGAACAGGATCTATTGCTTTATCAACTTTTTCCTCTGTAACAAAAAAAATCCCTTAAATCACATTTTATTGACATTACAGTTCAAGATCCTGTTCCAACATCCATATTCTATTAGTTCATAATGCTGTAACATTATTTTTGTACAATTCCAACAAAGGAACTAACATCTGTCTCTCCGACACAAAAAAGTGCTTTTAACAAAACACAAAAATAAACCTCAACCATATCTACATTTCAAATAAATACCTAAAAAATATTAATATATTACTTTTTATATCAATACAGTATTGTGAAATGAAATATCGTGATATATTGGAGAACCGATATTTTCTTACACCATCAGCAGTGTCCCTATTCTTGTCGAGTCAGAGGGGAAAGGCTAAGGGGAGGGCTGTTTGGCCACTGAAACAGAGATCTTTCAGGACCACACTACAAATTGAGGTGTATGACAAATTTAAATCATCATTTAGATGGAGGTAAACACAGCAAAAAAAAAAGTACAGCAGTGTGACGAAACGAACACTTAAATGTACAGATTTTCTTCACAAATCAACATTTAATGTCATTTCAGTGTAATATAAACTACATCTCTGCAGTTTGCAGTTGATACCTGCAAAAAGATGACCAAAATATTAATCAACCAATATGTATTTTTTTGGGGGGGGGCTGATATTGACTTTTCTTACATCAGCCTTCACCACTGACTGATACAGGCCACCGCTAATTCTAACCAATATTTGAAGCTGATACCAATTCATTTTTCTCTGTCAAATGTTAACAAATATCAGAAAATCTTCTTTGCTTAAAATTAAAACACAAAAATTGTAACAGTTAACCTAATAAATATTACTACAACAAAAAAAATCACAGAGACGCCATACCTGTCAGTAAATCATAGCAGGGGAAAAAAAAGAGCATATCAGCCAACTCAACAGGCCAATACCAATACAAAAAAACCTCATAAATATTGTCCTGATATACTGGTTTATCATGAGATGGTTACAGCTGCTGAATTCTTTCTGAAACCAAGTTGTCGCACCTGTTCCTGGAACAGCGGCATTAATGACTGCTGATGATGTAATAAGTCACAAAGACTTGTCTTATTTCATTGGGGAATGTTGTAACCCCTAGCCCCTGTAACTCCATTACAAGTGATAGGGTAAGGGGGAGGGCCAAGGGGGTCAGTATCTTGGACTAATACATCTGTCCACTGTTGCCCACCTCTCTTATGTTTCCTCACCTGGAGTCACAGTCTCCCTTCAACAGACAGGTCTTCAGCTGGGTTAGACTTAGACTGAGCTGGGCTTCCAGTCTAACTGTGTCCTGCATCAGCCTGTTTCTGTCAGTCATATTGATTCTGCAGCGCTTCAGGTACTCCTCCATCACCTCCTGGAGCTCACAGACTTTCTAATGATCATAGAAAATAATTCAACTTCATGTAAAACACACAGTGTCACTACTGGGTACCCAAAAATCTTTACCTGATATGATCCAGATGACTTGTCTTTTACTCCTGATGGCCGCCGTGACGATGAATACACCATGTCGATGACCATAGACACCACTAGTCCTACCAACCCAGCCAGTCGTGGCTCATCTGAGAAGGATGATAATCGGCCAATCAGATCCCTCAGATAAGTAGGGGCCTTGTTTCCAATATCTCTCTGTAGCTAGTAGGGAAAATAATCAGAAAATGCTTAATTACACATTTCCAGGAACTTGTTTCTTTCCTTGTGGCTCAGTGAAAATGTGTTAGATGAGTGAATTGCTTAAAAATGATGAACAGCATGTTGTCATGAACCACTTGTTTCTTATTGCTGTATTGTGCGACAAACTTCTGAAGCCGAACAGGACACTGGTTTGTACAGATATTGTCTTTATTTTCCTCACTACTTATCTCCCTACTCCTCTCAAGTAAATCGATATAGAGGTGAAATCAATGCAGAGGCTGGTGGTGCTGAGTGTTTTGTAATATCCCAGCATTCCCACAACATTTTTGTTCATCAGTCACAGTCTGGCTCTATTTCCTCGATATTTTTTCTTACCTGTTGCAGTTGTTCTAGGAGGTAATCTGTTGAGTCTGAGCTCCTGTTGTGATTGGCTAACAGAAGAGGATGGACCACTGCAAGATTAGGTACAGCCTCGCCTTCCAACATGGCATTATAGAGGAGACCACCAATCAAATCCTTGGCTTGTGAAAGCTCCTCCTCTGATGAAAACAGCTGGCCCATGATGTGTGTTCTTCGTAATTCCTATAGTTTTGAGTTATAGCAGCATCTAAGGAACAATAAAACAATAATACTGGGCTGCATCTAATGCAATAGTGTAGTTAGTGGAATATACTGTTTAAATATAATAATGATTTAAAACACTGTTGTTTCTATTCAGTGCTACATTTCATGATGTTTAAATGTCAAAGTATATCTTTTTAGTTCATCATATCAGCACTCCATAACCTTTTCCACATACTTACAAATAAGCACTTTACTTTTAGTAGCTTTTCATGTACGTTTTATCTTATTTCTAGTGCATTAGTCATGTTGCAGCCTCTCCTCTGGTGTTCCTGCTTCCTTTCTTCCTGCTGCAGTAAAGAGATTAACCAAGACAACACAGCAGCAGCAGAATGTAACTCAGCAGTAAACCTAGATCTCCCCCTACATGCAGTGACAAGGAAGTACAACCAGTGGAACTCTGGGTAAACTGAAGCAGTCTGATCTGATATCTACTGGTCCTCAAGTCCCTGTTTGTTTCAATGTTGTCCTTTCTGAGACATTTTTTTCTCTCACGTCTTGGTGTGTGTCCATATTTGAGACTAAAATAAAATCCAAGAATGTGAATTAAGCTAATCCTCCTTGTGCTGGGGGACTCCCTGAAAGAAAGGCCAGGGGAGGAAACTAATAGCTACAAAGTCTTTATGACTGTGGAGAACATTGAAAAAATAGGCCAAGGGCTTTGAGCTTTTTATTTAGCTAAATGGAACAGTGGCCTTGGCGGTGGTGTGATGTTGACTTTTTTTTTTTTTTACTTGACAAAATATGGGGCAAGGGGATTTGGGATTTTAAACTGGTCTTTAAGTGGGACAAGGGCTTTTGCACTGTCAGGCCTCTCACTTCCTGTCTATTGTTGCTAATATGTTATAATACTAATAATAACAATAATAGAAAAAGATTATGATGATGATGATGAAACCCCTGCACAATGTCAAGGCAAGGATATTGTTTTTGGTTCAGTTTTAACCCCCCCCCCCCCCCCCCCCCCCTTTTTTTAAATAAATAAAAAGGGAGGGGGCAAAGGGTATTCTTTTTAGGTTCTTTTTTTATACCTTTGTTTCCGTCCGTTTGTCAGCATCTTTACCCCCCAAGAAAACTAATGGACCAATTTACATGAAACTTTCAGGAATGGTGCAAGGTGGTCCAGAACAGATCCCGTAAGATTTTGCTGAAGGTAGGTCAAAGGTCAAGGTCACCAATAATGTCACAATAATAGGTCAAATCAAGAATTTTCATTTCATTCCTGTATACTCAGTTTTGCATATATAGCTTTTTTCACTCTCATTGTTGATGTGCTTTGACATTAGAACCTTGAAGGACAAATTCTCTGCACAATAAAGAATTTTGGACATAACTTTTGAACTATTTATCTTACAGACTTCCAATGAGCATCAAAATGATCTTTCAATTGTGCATGTTGTGTGTATAGATTTTGACCTATTGTTGGCCTAAGAGGTCAGGGGTCACTGGGTCAATACTTAAAAAACTAACCTATGACATAAAAATGAGTGGAGATAGAGACTCAGTTACGGATAAGAAACTTGGTGTGAGATTCAAAAAGCGTCATGACCTTTGACTTTGAGTGACCTTGAAAGGTCAAAATCAATGTCATATGATATTAAAGGGTGGAAACTCCAAAAAGAGTGGTGATAAATACTACTATTGTTGACAGATAGGAAACTACATATAGGCTCCAAAATGGCATCATGACCTTTGACCTTGAGCAACTTTGTAAGGTCAAACCCATAGGCTCATGTTTCAGAGAGAGATGTCCAAGCTAAAATATTTGTGAGGGTGGGGTTTGTTGTGCCTGGAACTACTTTTTTTGTCTGTTTGTCAGCAACTTTACACAAAAAAAATACTGGACATTTCCATGAAAAGTTCCGGAAATGTGTGAGGTAATTCAGAATAGATCCCGTTAAATTTCGATAAATATAGGTCAAAGTCAAGAACACCAAAAATGTGTTTTTGCAATAATGACAGAGACACAATCACTTGTTGTGATTGTGTTGTGCCTGATTCTCCCTCACACACTTCACATACTTAGTATTTTGATGATTAAAAGGTTCCAACATGTATTAACCGAGGAAGCATAGAAATTGATATTTTTATGCCTGTATCACAATTTTGATATAGAATTTATTCATAGAAAAGAGAAGGTTAATTAGAACACTGCCACAGACAAACAGGTAGGATGACTCACAGGACAGCTTTATGTGGTTAGTTATACCAGTGTACGACAACATGTCACCTCTCGACACCACCCTGGTTTGCACTATGGTGTATAATATGTTGAGCAATGCTATGAACAATGAGAATTTGCATAAAATAATGATATAATGTAAGTCATTCTCCTCATTTTCTTTCCTGTTCCTCTTCCACAGCCTGCAGTCTGTCCTCCTCATACGGTACCTCCCTGTTTCTACCTCTCATATCTCTCCCTCTTATTGTTGATTTGATAGCTTCTGTCAGTTTGGTGCAGTGTTTACTG
Organism: Siphamia tubifer; assembly: GCA_020466265.1. Taxonomy (NCBI): domain Eukaryota; kingdom Metazoa; phylum Chordata; class Actinopteri; order Kurtiformes; family Apogonidae; genus Siphamia; species Siphamia tubifer. The sequence goes on along the minus strand of CM035797.1, from coordinate 26,571,898 downwards.
GCTTCAGGAATCTCTCTCTTCCTCGATGCTTGACCCTGTTGATACACTTCACACTCATCTGCGAGAGGTAAATATTTAAATGTGCTCATTCCGCACACACTAACACACACGCTCAGTACAAATGGACAGGAAGCACACAGATATACATACTAAAGTAGGAGAGCTTCTTCCAGACATGGATTTTCTGTCTTAACTCCCTCACTCTGATTTTCTTACTTCATCTTATTGTAAAGGTCTCATTTCCATCCAAGTGTGAAGTAAAGATGAAAGAAAAGAGAGTCAGGCCAGAGGAAGAAATGATGAGAGGAGACAAAGGAACATGGGAGTGTGTGGAGAAGATGAGAAGAAAGCAGAGGGGAAAGAATTAAAGAGAATAATGACAGCAGATTGGAGGTGAAATAGAATGGCAGATAGATGCAGATTCAGCTTGACCTTATGAAATCACAAACAGACACACACACACACACACACACACACACACACACACACACATATATATATATATATATATATATATATATATATATATATATATATATATATATATATATATATATATATATATATATATATATATATATATATATATATATATATATATATATATATATATATATATATATATATATATATATATATATATATATATATAATATGGCCTTTTAAATGACAGGACTCTCGAAACCTCACAGAATATTAATCATCAGACACTGAATTTGTGGTTTACAAGATAATGCCACTTGAAACTGTTTAATTTTGAATTGGGGACAGGATTATTCAACACCTTCACATATGTACGTGAGAGTTGAGGTATCAGTATGAGCAAGTACTCTGCAGTGAATATTATGACACATAGTGTAGGCATGTGTTATGCAAAGTGTTTTTGGTGTTAAAACATGCAGGGCATCAAAAGTGCAATTAGACTGAGTGAGATGGCACAAAGAATCTGAAGCTGAAACAAACATCTGTCTCTCTAGTTCTGCCTTACAATTTTTGTTCACCCTACTTTAAAAAAAAAAAATGGAAATAATGCACAACATTACTCTTCATAAAACTTAGTGAGTTAATTATGTAACTTTGCTGCATGTTCACCACTCAGCAAACTCTTTGCAAAACCCCGTAAAGGCCCGGGAGTCATTCTAGATTTCATAATGTTTGTATTATTTAGTTAATTATCATTTATTTAACCCAAAAAGGCCCTGGTGTAACTTTTGTGGCAGTTGGCAAATGAATTTGTCTCTATATTTGCCCCTTCTTAAGTGATTTATCACCATTTATTGTAAAATTATCCTCTTCATTTTTGCATTATTGCAGTAAAAATCTGTTATTTTCCAGACATTTCATTTACTGATCATGTAAATGTTCATAAAATATCCAAATAAATTAAAAAAAAATGTATATTAGAAACAGAGAAAATGGAATATTACATGACTTTTTTAGTAAAATATATCATTAACTGAGCAAAAACCAATGTGTCCATCCACTGTCACTGATCCAACTCCATGAGTTTTACTGGTGAGTCAGTGTTGTAGAAGATAATGGTGTTTCCATGGTAACTAAGGAGCCTCTGAACATCCATATGGACTATCCAATAACAATCCAAATGAAAGCATGAATAATTATATTTTAAACCAGTTGTTGGCATGTATTGATAGTATAACTGGATTAAAAGGTGTCAATCATTACATACAGTACATAGTTCTGGACAATCATCAGTGTTTGGGATTTTATGGGTTAAAGAAATTGTTGCTTTTTTCCTGCAGGTGTCATTATCTGTTACGACTGTTTGCATGTGCATTATTCTCTCTTAATCAAAAGCCAAAGCCTTCAACTCTTCATAAACACATTTCATCATGACATAACCATTTGTTTCTCCTTTTTTTTCTTTTTCCAAAAGATTCTTTCATCATATTGTTAATGATGTCTTCTCCCTTTCTGTCATCTTCCCCTGTCTCTTCTACCATTTTCTATTTTCCACCTTCTTTACCCATCGTCCTTCTGTCTGTCTCTACCCGCCCTTTCTTTACTTCATCATTTATGATGTGTGTAGAGGAGAATAAAAACAAGTTTAATGTACAGTAATACATCATGCCTTGGCCAGTGTGCCAACCAGCATCCATTCTGTGACGCCGTTGTGTTCACTTAGCAGCAGTGAAGCTAATTATTGCAAATGGCAGCTGTTGAAAGCAGTATTAATGTCTCCTTTCTACATGGATACATCCAATATTATGGGTTGATGAGAGTAGTCACACGCTAGGTTTTAAAAGGAAAACACTGTAACAAAGAGCAGAGAAAATTTGAATTCTGTCCAGTTCAGTCAATGTCTCATAAATCCAACTTTAATTTCAATTAAAGCTGCCACTGGCTAAAGGTACTGTTATCATCACTCATCCTACAATCTCAATAAAGTTCTGGAGCATTTTATAGGGTTTGTGTGAGGAGGTGAATGCTAATATTGTGATATACAATGTTATCGACAAATATTATAAACCCTAGAGACAAAGTTTTGTGCAACAGGACCACATTTCTTTGTTGATAGATATCACTAAAAAAAAAAAAAGAAGTAGCCACAGTCATTAGTCTGACAAGGTGTCTGCTTTTAGACTTGAGCAGAAGTGCTGACTGCAATATGTCTGAGACTTTGACCACAACATGACAGAAACATCATGTCATCATATATTTTATAGCTTTCTACTGCATGTGGCATAGAAAATATAATGGGCAGGACACGTCAGAGTTGATTGACAAGGAATATAAAGAACCACTGGACTTATACTTCATTTGGCAGAAATGAAAAAAACATGCAACACTGGATTTTATGATGGTGACAGACAATATAGAATTGTTCACACCGAGAAATGGAAAATATTCACTACCAGAATTTAACTGAAGAAATAAGTAAACTCTTTCTATGGGATAAATACTGCAGTGATTAATCTGCTTGAGCCACAATCCTGACATTTAACCCTGACTAATGCAATAAGTAGCTTCTCATTTCGAAAACAACTGTGTCTGAAAATGTATCCCATGGTCATGGAAAAAAGCCAGAAGAGCCAAAATATCTATTTTATTTATTATCAAGCAAAGGTGACACCTACAGAAATTGCTAAAACTACTAAAATTGGTTTAAAGTGCATCAAGTGCATTAGTCAAACCTTGAAGGATGAGATGATCTACATTCTTCAAAGAAATATGATGAGAAAAAGCTCTTATATTACTAAAAGCTTTGGTGAAATCAAGAGTAAGAGCACTTCTACATGTGCAAAGTGAGGAAAACCTACTTACCAGTGAGGGGGGTTTGGAAAAATGCTACTTGTTATTAGCCCAATAAAAAGTTGAATTGTGGGACAATGGAAGAAGGTCATTTGGTTTGTTGAGTCCAGAGGTATGGACATTAGGATTAGAAGAGAAGTGGATGAAATGATTACCCATCATGCCTAGTGCCTACAGTTTAAGCCTGCAGGAGCAGTGTTATGATCTGAGTTTACTCCTGTCGGTCAGGTTTGTGTTCAGGAATGTGCCCATAAAATGAGGTCACCTGAATCTGAATACACTGAATGGACAGTATTTTTTATTTCACGATGACACAGACATATTCCAAGATGACAACGTCAGTATTCATCATGTTCAAGTTGTGAAATAGAGGAAAAATTAAGCACAAGGATAGGCCAGATCTGAACCCCACTGATAATCTTTAACATTTGTGAAACTAGACTTTATACAATAGTTCAACTCTTTCCATCACTGGTACAAGTTAGTGACCAAAAGTTAATTCAATTATAGACAAAAATAAATATTTTGACATTTGATATTGACATTCATGGGTTTAATGAAATGATGCCACAGGGAAAAATGTTTTAATCAAAGCTAAAGAAGATCCAATTAAATATTAGTGAGTGAAAGATTTTCAGACAGTTTATCTCTATTCTGGATAATTCAAAAATCATGAGACAATATAGCTACAGGTTTGTTGAAATTAGAAATAGAAGATGGATTTTTCTACACTACCCCAAGTTGAAGTCCCCTTGGAGACTAAATTAAATCAATCCTAAATCCCACGCAATGTTTTTTTTTGCATAATTTTTATCCTTTATAATGAGCATGGACGGCACAGTGTCAGGCTACATGAGCCAGTCATATTTTGAGGGGTTTATTGAGCTCGGGAACAAGCATAACAGTGTTCATCGAATAAAGTAAAGGGATTAAATATGTTTGGGGTCATAAAAATGTCAGAGAGAAGAGATGGAGATTAAAGTGTTAGGGAGGCAGAGCAAAAGGGCTTGAAATGCAGAGACAAAGATAAGGAAGGATTTAGAGATGCAGAGTGGCACAGAGATGGAGCTCATGGATAGCACGTCTCTAGGAATTCAGTGAGAAAGATGTATGTGTATGTGTGTGTGTGTGTAATGATTTATGTCAATGCCTTTATTTATGCTGCGGGGCCTTTTCTTCTAACTTTCAGAGAACACCTGTTCAAAACAGCCTCAAGAAAACACAGTGTTTCAGAGGCTTGTGTGCTTGTATATTGAATATGTAAATTTTCATGCAGTTTCTGACTGAAAAATGGGTTTGTGCATGCATGTGTTGCTGCTAAGAGATGTCACTTGAGCCTATTAGAATAGAATAGAATTGAATAAGACTTTATTCATCCTACCCTGGGACATTTCACAGCAAAAAATGAAGTGTAGGAATAGAGAGCAGAGCATTTTGCATATTTACATCGCATTGTACTATGTTTCTAATTATTAATAATGATTAAAAATATGCACTTTGTTGTGATGATAGTGTCTTTATACTGTTGCACTGCATTAGTGCTCCATTATTACAAATAAAGTGCAATCATTCTAGTTTGGACATTAATACAGCCTGGTTTGTCCCATTGGTGTAAGAGTGACCCCTGCTGGACAAGAGTCTGCACTGCAGTCTGAACACGTAATTCCGTTTCCCTTCTAAACAAATCAAACAATATGGCGATTTACATGGAGAAGTGAGAGTTGAATACTGAATAATGACTGGACCCAGCAGTAACAGGAGTTCGGTGAGGTATTTCTGCACCGCCGGAAACGGGATGGAGATGTTCGTGGTTGAAGAGCTGAAGAAGAAGCTGGAGGCTGAAGATGTGAGTGCTCTGGTTTTAAGGATGATATTATAGACTGAAGACAGGATGTAAACCAGGACACAAATTACTCACAGAAATAGATGGAATATTGCTAAGACACAATTATTCTTCATCACATTTGAAAAGTATATGAATATTAATTCAATAAATACAATGACGTAATCCACCCTGAGGTGTTTTCATTGTACAGGTGACTCAGGCCACACAAACTTCAGTTACTTGCATGGGTTTATATATTAGTCCATTTGTCATGTAGTTAAGGTGGTTCATTTGTTTTTGTCCTGATTTGTTCTTCATTGTTCTCTATTCATTAATTGTACTTTTTGCACATTGCACTAAAGCGCGTTTATAAATAAAGATAGTATGGTATTTGATTTTCTGTCCTGCAAAAAGGGGAAAGTTTAACTGTTTTTAATGCCCATATTGGCACAATAGTGTCTTTTGTGCAGAGTCACCCTGCAACCTCATCTTTAACAAATCAGGTTAATCAATTTCATCGATTTACTGCTAGTTGAAGCAGTGCGCATGCGCTGTTATATTGTTATTATTACTGTGTGCACGGTGATCAGGCACATAGACACTTGGCTTAAACCACACGAAGAAGAAAAAAATGAAGAGAAGTAACTGAACATTTAACGATATATATTGGAACCAAAATGTTAGGATATTGATGTTGTTTGTTTGATTTATTGTTTGAGTGAGAGGGACAAATGAGAAAAAAAAATATTGCTTGTTTGTTACTACGCCAAGAATTGCCAGTGTTTATCTGTTTGTCTGTCTGACTGTGTTCAAGATAACTCAAAAATGGATTTGGATGAAATGTTCAGTAATACTGGCACAAGGAGTGATAAAACACACACACACACACACACACTCAAATCATCATCTGTGAGGGTTTACATTAGAGTCTGTTGAGATTGAACTTTTGTCTTTTAGACCATGAAGTTTTTCATGAACTGAATTTCTGATTTGTGGTTGGTCCAGGTGTGTCATTTGCCAGGAAAAGTGATTTTCAGCTCCTCTGCAGGCATCAATACAATCAGGAAGCTAAAGGCTGCAGAGAGACTATTCCTCTTGTTGAAACAAGACTCACCTTTAAAGCTGTTTCCTCACACCAGCCCAGGTACAGGACTGACCAGTTCTATGACACAGGAGCCACATTATGTATTTAAGGAGTGCATCAATACCTGTCATTACTCATTTTGTTGTAAATAAGTCATTTGGTGATGGACTGCTTCTACTTACACACTCCAATAGAAAAATAAAAACTATCTAATTTCATTGACAAATTTACTGAAACATGTTAGAAAATACAACAAAGTGACTAAATACTTAATTCCCTATTAAATTAGTTATTATTATGTTGCATTTGATGTTTTTATTTTAGCAAAAGCAGCTGATCTGCTCCAGTCAAGGCTATTGTCTGACATGAATGAATGGACACATGCTGTAATGATGTGGAAACGTCTGCAGGCGGAGCTAATGGACAGAGAAACTGCCGGATGCACACCAAGCACTGGTGTGGGAGTGAAAAGGAAAAGGGAGGAGGCAAGCAAGGGTAAGGAGGACAGGGAAGAGAAAGAAAAGTGTGATGGGGAATTGATTAAAACTAAGGAACAGAGGGACAAAGAGAGCAGGAATGAGAGGGTTAGTGATGGACAGAATGAAGCAGAGACATCAAAGAAGAAGAAAACATCAGAGGAGAAAGAAGATCGACGAGTTGACATGGATGAGGAAAACACAAATAGTGGTAATAACATGGAGGCTTTTTTCTGATTTCATGACAGCTTGCATAATTAGATTTTTACTGATTTTTTTTGCTTTGTTTTTTGTCTTGAAATGAAATCCAGTGAGGACTACTGCAGGTCCAGATAAGGACAAACCACAGCTGCCTTTCCCAGTCTGTTTTAGAATCAGCTGCAAATGTAGTGGCAGTCTGGCACGATACTTCAGCACACAGGTAATACAGTTTTCTAAGTCTAAGGTAATGGAACTGCAGATGAATTTAAATATGATATAAAATATTTGCCTTTAAGACAAATAACTGACTATTTATATGACATTTTTAGATCATCATCATCTGCAGATCACTCTTATTTGTATCTGAGCTTCTTTCATGACACAACAAATACAGACACATTTAGAAATGTACATTCTGTTAGAAAGAAGGAAATCAGAAACTAATGATAGACCGATATATCAGGTTGATATTTAAATGTTGTTCTGATATCAGCATTGTCCTATCGTATTGGCTGTTATGCTCTTTTTTTTCCTGTAATGATTCACTGACAGGAAAAGCTCATGTTACCTCTGTGTTCTCTGAGATACTTTTACCTGTTCTGCCTTACCTTTCTCCTTTTTTACCAGTAGTTTAATTTTAGTTTTAGTGTAATAAATATTTCCTTAAAAAAAAAAAAAAAAAGTTCTGATATATGTTCTCATTTGACAGACAAAAATCTGTATCTGCTCCACATATCGGCTTAGAAATATTTGCAGACTGTATCGGTCATTGGCTAAGGCTGATGGAAAAAATAAATAAATAAAAATTGATAAAAGGAAAAAAGAAAAGCAGAGGCACTCTGAGATTTTCCAAAATTATTGTCAACAATGTATTTAATGAAACAATGCAAGAGCTAAAAACACATACGCCTATGCGTTGCGGCCAAAGGCCTTCATCAGGGCATACACAAATTGATATTGGCCCCCAAAATAATCCATATTTGTTGATCACTAGTTAAAACAGTGCTGGTATTTTCTGTCAGTTATTACACGTAAAGTATATAATATGAGAAGTAGTTGGAGGATTTAACCCTTGTGTTGTCCTCTGGGTCAAAGTGACCCAGTGGACAACAAATGTGCCTTTTCATACATATGGTGCCATTACTTACTACATTTGTGATTGTGAAAACAGTAAGATATCCTTGGGGGTGGGGTGATGAGTCAATCTGGACTTTTGTATGTGGGTCTGTAAGACCCGGTTGTAGGACACGGCCTGTGCACCGTGTACGGAGGACAGCACAAGGGGACAAATTGAATTTTCTGTGTGTGATCGTATTTTCAGTAGAGTATAATCCCCCCGAATGGGCTGGTGATGGGTGGGATGCCCTTCACCGCCATGTTTCTATAGTGACTCAGAGCATTCTTCTTCTGTTTTAATAGAGTGGTCTTCAGATTAAGAGACCCGGATTAATATTGCTACTAATATTACTAAAAAGTCTATAGTGAAGGAAAACTTTGAATTTGTATTTACTTGTAAACAATCTGTTGGTGCTTTCTTCTAGTGCATTTGAGGCCTAGTGCAGGTCTGTATGCAAATGAAGACTTTAAAATGTAATATAGTGGACTGGTCAAGCTAATGAACTGCCCAGAAGAAGGTCCTGGATTCATGAGTCAGAGCAGACTGGTTGGTGCATGCTCTCACCTTTGGGTGCTATAGTTTTCACCCTGAGTTTAAAGACATGCAAGTAATCCCTCTAAATTGTCCCTCTCTTTTCATATGTTAGCCCTGCAATGAACTAGCCACTTATCCAGGGTCTGCTGGGACAGGCTGAAGCCCCCTGAGAGTCTGGAGAGGAGTAAACATCAATGAAAAATTAATAAGCGATGGTGTTTTAAACAGATGGAAACCACTTGACATTAATATAGAATTTGTAATAAACAGTGGTGGAAAAAATATTTTTGGGAAATACTGTATTAAAAATCATTTATAAGTGACTGAAATCTGGCAAGTATTGTTCCCTTCTGCAAACCCACATGTTCCCTTCTGCATGTGCTCTGTTCTGTCGAGGTCAAAACTGGACGTTTCAGCAGAAAAACATCCAGGACACAACATGTTGAAACTGGCAATAATTTAGTTTTGGTTTTCTTCTTATAAACAAGAAACAAAAAAAAATCAACCAATGCAACCACATCTTTTGAGACACAAAAAATAATTCTACAAATATTTCAAGATAATATTGGAAATTTTACAGGCGTGCAAAAACATTTTTTTAACAGTGTTTCTGTGTCTTATATCCAATATAGCAGGTGAGCCAAGTGATAGGATCAAGTCTGAGCAGGAGTCTGGGATGGAAAGTTGACCTCAGAAGTCCACAGTTGGAGGTACATTTCCACAGTGTGTAGTCCACACACCACAGAGGGTTCATCTCCTTCACTTTTAACCTGAGTAACCTGGGCAATTCCCATTTTTTCTCAGTATTTAACCTTTCTCATATGACTTAACACCATTTATTATATTATCCTCTTTATATTGTGTTTTCCAGTGAAAATCCTATATTTTCCTGTATTTAATTAACTGATCATGTAGATCTTTACGAAAGCTCAAATTAAAGTTGAGGGTTATTATATTAGAGATAGAGAAAACTGAAGAAAACGTTTTCAACAAAGATATAGATGAGTGAATATAAACCAAGGGCCTCCATCCACTGTAATTAATTAAACCCTATGGGTTTTATCAATGTCATAGAAGATGGTGTTTCATGTTCACTATGGAGCCTCTGGATGTTAAAATGGGTCACATTCAATGACAATGAAAAGATGAGAAACTGCATTTTCATGAATTGATAAGATTAGAAAGTGTTTGGGGAAAGGGAAGTCTGGACATCCCTGCTTAAACTGTTGCCCCCGCATGCCCCGGCCCCAGATAAGCAGAATAAGATGGATGGATGGATGAACAGCATAGATCAATAGATGGTTTTGGTCAACAGTGGATATTTGGGTGTTTATGGGTTAAGTATATATTGTTTTTTAGATTATATTAGATAGAACATTATTGATCTTTTGTCCAGAACCATCAGGAAAGTGATGTTCCAATAGCAGTCCAACACCAAATATACACACAAGAAATACCACAAAAAAATGTCATTACAATAACTATAAAAACATACTCTTATTACAAATCCCTTCTGTCACCTCATTATTGCAGATAAATATCTATTTGAGTGATGACCAGTGCCTGCTGGGTATTCCATTGACCAGGTAACTGAATGAAACTCCTTATCTGGAATTAAACCCCCCCAAAAAAACCACATTACAATAAACTTATGGGTCATTATGTTCTCCTACCCGTTTCCTTCAGATTGCCTCTTGCTAACCGGGACTATATTAAAACTACAGGACTGAGGTCTACAGTAGCCTGGGCTATGGCTTCAATGGCCCACATACAGGTACAAACACCCCCACTGCCTCACAAAGGAAGTCTGGCACTTTTCATTACTTACCTGTTTCCCTATGAATAGCATTATCTGTGTGTGTTGACACTAAAAACACATTTTCTATCACCTGGTTAATACTGTTTGTTTTTCTCTTGTCTCCAGCCGGGTTTCTGTGTGGTTGATCCGATGTGTGGGGTAGGAACCATCTTAATAGAGGCAGCAAAAGAATATGAGGTAAAGACAGAGACGTGTAACACAAGCATTTTATAAAACATGATAATATAGTTTTGTAGTATTAACAAATATAACAAACAACTGGAAGCAACAGTTTATAACTCAGCATCTTCTCTATGAATGAGATCTTCAGGATGCCTGTTTTCTGGGGATGGATATTGATGAAGGGCAGCTGCAGAAGGCCAGTGAGAACATAGCATTTGCAGAATTGGAAAACAGAATACAACTACTAAAAGTGTCATCAATGGGTAGGTTAACCATAAAATAATACTTTGTTGATGTGGTCATATCATCCACAGTAACATAGAGTTAAAACAGATTCTATAGATGTGTAATTATAATGTGATAGCTTGAGTACCACATGATGAGACATACTTGATTAATTACAATTCAATTATATTTACTGTAGAGCAAAAGTTGTTTTTTTTTTTTTTTAGAACAGTGTGACTGAATGTGGACTCTGCTGTTCTATATTAAATTGCCTCTTTGTTCATCTCCCCCATGTGTGCAGCGTTACCGTTGCAGAGTGCAAGTGTGGATGCTGTTGTGTGTGACCTTCCATTTGGCAGGAAGTTTGGCACTAAAACAGACATGGCTGCCAACTTGCCACTCATCCTTATGGAGATGGAGAGGTTAGTGCCTCTGTGTGCAGGTTTTCAATGTCCAGCAACATTATCTGACAATTTCACAGGAAATGACAGTGTGTGTAGTTCTGGTATGTTGTCTATGTCACTTGACATATCAGTGGAGGTTGGAGAAGCACAGTTAATTGGATCACAGTGTCAGCCGACGCAATATTATAATCACAAAGCCTGCCATCAAAAGTCCTAAGTATGTATGGTGATATTTTATATTCAGAGACAGGGTAGAGAAAAAGAAAAATGAAAGTTGGACATTTTTTAAATTTTTTTTGATTTTTTTTGTTAGTTTGTTTTTAATAATAATAGTAATAATAAAAGAGTTAGACTTTAGAGTTTTACACACACACTGACATCAAATAGAGAAGTAAAATATACAGAAGAGGCAGACATATGACAAATACACTTAGTTGTGGTGGACATGGTCACAAATATGGTGACAGATACGAGGAGGTGAATAACAATTATAATAATAATAATTCAAATTCTAATAATGGATTGGATATCTATAGCACTTTTCAAGGAACCCCAGGTGCTTATTGATCGTCATTCATTGGTAAAAAAATGATGAAAAAAAAATACCTGCAACCACAGCTGCCCTGAGGCAGACTGATGGAAGTGTTGCTGCCAATCTGCACCAAACTTCTCCTCCAGGCATCACTAAATATTCACACACATTCATGGAGGTCAGAGTGTCTTGGCCAAGGACACAACAGCACATGACTAGACCATAGCAGGATTTGAACCCCCACCCCTGCAGTCGTTGCAGGCTTATTTACGTGCCAGTGTTTGAATTTAAAAAAACACACACATTTTAAGTTTGCATATTCTCCCCTTGACTTCATGGATCTCTGGCCTCCTGCCACCATCTAAGGGCATGCATTTAAGAGGTTAACAGGTCAGTCTAAAGAACCCATAGATGTGAATGATTGTGTGTATGTAAACCCTCTGAACATCTATAGCAGGCATGGGCAAACCATTCCCAAAGGGCTGGTGTGGCTGCAGGTCTTTGTTCCAACTAAGCAGCAGCACACCAGACTTGATTCAACTGATCTCAGTCTTCAGAGTTGATTGGTCAAACTGTGAACTCTTGGTTGGTTGGAACAAAAACCTGCTGCCACCACGGCCCGTTGTGGAAGAGTTTTTTACCATGTCTGATCTAGGATGTACCCCAGCTTTCCCCGGTGGTAGCTGGAATAAACTCCAGGACCCCAGCATTGTTCTATCTGCATTTCCCTTGATAACAAGCATTAGACAACTGCAAGAACATATGAAATACAGATTTTATTTGTATTTCAGGGTGATTCCAAATGAAAATAATTTTACATTGCTGTTTTCCAGAAAGTTTGTATTTTTAATTCTTACTTTGGTCCTTCAAATGACATCTTCACCTCAGTCTTAACTATCGTAGTTAGTTACCCTACATACTTTTTTACTATAACAATAGCTCTTAAAAAAGTTAGAATTTACTATTATAGTAATACATGAATTCTATTTTTATTTGCCTTGCATGTCAAGAGTCCTGTGTGTTGGTGGTACGCTGGTTCTCCTCCTGAGTCCCCAGTTATCGAGTCTACTGAAAAAACTCCAGGCATGGGACAGCATCGAGCCAAATTCCTTCCAAGAAATGAAGCCTCAAACTGAGATGCAAGACTGTCCATCTGTTGTGGTGTCTTCTACAAAGCAGCAGACTTGCAAAGATGACAATATCGAATTGTTATCTACTCAGGGAGCAGAACCTCAGACTGGAAAACACCACAGGCCTGGTCACTTATCCTCTCTGAGGCACGACATAACTCTGCGAGTCAGCTTAGGAACAATAGACGGACTCATACACAAATATGTCAAGACAGGGAACTCATGTATTAAGTGATTAGTTACTTGTTACAGTTTTTACTACAACATTGATGACTGATGAAAGTAATAAATAAAAATAATGTGATTTAAAGTGTGATGCATTTTTTACTGTTTGATGACAGAGGGTCTTGTCAACACTAATCCAAACACTTAATTGACCTCAGTGACAGTGAACCAAAGGGTCTAGTTTTTCCAGTGATTCCTCTACTTTGATGACAAATGAAACTATACAATTCAGACATAATTACTATAACAATACATTTAGACATGCTACTCCCTTATCAAATAACTTTGTGGATCATCAATGAAAAAAAATTATTCCATATTATAAAGACTGAGTAATTAATGACATAACCCACCCCCAATTGTTGTACCGGTTGCCATCTGGCACTGTTAGCCCTGCTTAGCCCAGTTTTACAGTGAGGGGCCACACAGGGCTTAGGAGCTGTATTCACTTTCAGCTAGACAGTTGTGGTTTTCCTACTGGTCTAGATCCCCTGCAGATGTGGACGTTTCCTTTGAATTTAAGTGAAATTGCAAACACATTTTAAAAAGTAAAAACAGGGTTTATAATTATTTTCTTCACCCCTCGAGTTTTCCTCAGCATAAACAAACAAATCAACTAATATTGCCACTGAAATCCCTTTACATTTGTAAATGTTTTAAATTGTATAAATTTCATGAAAGCAAAATTAAAATCCTCATCTGCCTAGTTTTGACCATGGTGAAGATACGCCATGATGTCCATTGCGCATGCTCATTGCGCAGTGGAAGCCATGTTGGAGCTACAGTGGACTCGGGCTGGAATTTTCTGACGCCGTATGTTTTTCCTAAATATTTGTTATCGTACTTCGTTGGGGTCGGTTAACCGTGCGCGATCGGCGCCCTAAACGGCAGTGGAAATGATGAACTCCAGTGTCGACCTGTCCCGGAGGAATCCGCAGGAGGATTTCGAGCTGATCCAGAGGATAGGAAGCGGCACATACGGAGATGTGTACAAGGTAAAGCTGCACCAGGCAAAACAGCTAGGGTTCCATTATCGGACACACCGCACATAGCTTAATTTGGCATCAAATTTACAATGTCCTCATATATCTCAAATTCCCTTTCATTGGATAACAAAAACTTGGATTTCGCCTGTGGTAGTTTTACTTTAATATTTGTATTCTACGTGTTGGCGGTAATGGAAACAGGGCATGAGTGGCTACATGTGCCAGGAGTTCCATTATCGGACATAGACAGAAAGCTGGTGTTTTGTGACTAGTATTGTTTTGGCCTTTATCTCAGGATAGTTCGCGACATTACGGAGATTAGTTACTATTTTATACAGCAAAACTACAGATAACCCTAACGCACTCATGCATTAGCAAAAACCTGAATTCTAAATATGACGAATTAATCAAAGCACCTACGAAATTCACTTTGTACTCCACAACAAGTGTAAGTAGCTCCTGGTATTAGCATACAAGGCGGCGACATACTTGTTTACACGCCAAGGCTGTTTGCATAGTTTAAATAATGTAAGAAGTGGCAATAATAGGACGAACAATAGCTTTAGACATGCCCGATACCGAGTGATTAGCACTAGCTGCCCGATAACAGGCACAGAAACCTGTGTAGCATCAAGAAGCTAACATGTTTGTTGCTGCTTCGATGGGTAATAGTAACAAACAAGACAAACCGTCGCGATTCGGTCACCTGCACAGACACTCAAACAGGAGCAAACAAGTACAAGATGGCTTAGATTGATTAAACTGTGATAGAGTATGTGATAAATATGATAAAATACCCGCTTTGCCCTGACAGACTGACAGCTGCCTGCGATGAAATGCAGCTCGGCAAAGCGCTGTGGGCAGAGCAGCTACAACAAAAACAACAACAAAGTCTACCAATGTTAGCCACACTGGTCACGTTTTAACATCATTAAACACTGACCGCGGTTAATACAATAACTGGGTGTTGACTTTAGTGTAGACTATCTGATTAGTGGTGCAAAGAAGCTTTTATTTTGGCTCCACACTTCACCAAGGCCCTTAGCCTGGGAGTACATAGCCTGTGGAGGAGGCAGTTCCTGAGTCACAGCCCAACCCCAAAAGTGTCACATTTGGCATATCGTCATGTGTGTTTTATGGTATGCTAGGCTCATGTGACGCTTTTTTTTGGGTCTTATTAAAATGAAGGCACACGATAGAACTGTAACATATGTAAAGTATGCAGTATCACAAAACTGTGCAGTATTGCTGTTGGATATAAACACATGCGAATGATGACGAGGCTGCTGTAAATCCACACAGAAATACTGCAATTGCTATACAGAAATCAACTGATTTTGATTCCACATTTCAATGAAAAGCAATGCATCACGGTAGTTTTGGACACATGCAATCCAGTTATGTTGTACCACTTGCCACCCACTACACTGCAGTTTTGTTAGCAACAACCACTCTGTGGAATTTAATTTGACCGCTGTGTGAGGGAGATGCCTTTGGCAGCCTTGAAATTCATTAAACTGTTTAATATGACTAGATGATGTTTGGCTAACCTCTAGGCTCTTTTGTTGTAATTGCAGGCAGAAATATGGATGTGCACAGATAAGCGGGAGATGAGTGGATGTCAAAGATTGCAAACTTTTTGAACACATCTTCATTTAGTTCATGAAGTATATTCTTAATATCCCCCCTGACTAATAATTTCTTACCTTTTTGCTTTCCTCCCTGCTGGAGCTAATCATGTTTGTTTCTAATTTAGGTTCAGTATCTTGCCTTGTTGAAGGACACACAGGTCTCAGAGAGTCTCTCCAGGCCAGTAGCACAAAGCCAATTCACATGCCAGATCTGTCACAGTGTTCAGCCAGTCTTTGTACACCATTCAGCCTTTAAAAACACACTAGATATATAAATAAATAGAGGTATTACCAATTAAAAGTCTTCAGTCTTGCTGGATGGAAGTTACATTTGTTGAGTATTTGCCTTTATTATCCATAGCCTTCAGTAGCTTTTTTTGTATCAGGATGGCTCAGATTTAAACCCCTCTAGATTAAGTGATATCACTCAAAGTACTCAGCTACTTGGTCAAACTCATTGATGTCTATATTTGGTTCTACCGCTGTGCAAAAATCTGTGGCTTGGATAGGAATGTTTGAGCAGGAAACAGTGTGAACTCGGCTAGTACGTTTCCCTTCTGTTTGTAGTCCTGCTTGTGTGTCTGTGTCCACTAGAACTGTTGTGACTCATCTGGACATCGCCGTTTTAAGTGCAAGGATCACAGGTTTGAGTGTAATGTATTGAATTCATTTGTTCTTTGTCAGACAGCCAAGCACTTAAACATTTAGGTTTTTTCAGTGTCATGCTAAAGTCAGACTAAGATAATTCTTCAGTTGATCCCCAAGGCAAGGTGAGACAGGTTTGACTGCTACGGGGACCTATGTTTAAAAACACATTTTGGAATGCTAGTCTTTGTTGCATGCAGCTATTTCAGTATTATTAACAATGTCATAGTGTTGTTTGGTATGATTTATTTTTTACATCACACGCACATAAGAGCAATCCAGATTCCCATTTGTAATAACCTTTTGACCTTCCATTCACCATGACAAGTTTAATACATTTAAAATCCTAAAATATGGGAAGGAAGACATAGTTTTGCACTTATTACTCACTGATGTGCAGATTGTACTTTTATTGGTTTTGTTTTGATTCACTTAAATGTCAGAGAATTTGAACACTGTAGTATTACAAAACATGTTGCACAAACTCCTGCACAATAAAGTGAACTGAACAAAATCTTCCAGTCTTGACAAACAGGACAAGGCTCTTTATAAAACTGTATATTACAGAATTAGTCTGAAAATACAGTACATTTATAATTAAACTACAAGTCACATCAGACTTACAGCCCTCACTTGGTATTATGTTTTATGGGTTGACAAAAATAGAATAACATTAAACTTTAAGAAGAATGGTTGGTACTCAAAAAAGTCATTTTTCAGCATTTCATTATTGTTATTTTAATTTTCTATACAGGATCACTCCCTCACAAAATCACTCTAATGTAATAGGATTAAGTCTTTTATTTTTTATTTTATAATGTATCACAAGGAAAATGTTGCAGTGTCATTTTTTCCCAGTATTGTACAGCCCTAGTGCAGTTAGTGCTGGTAGGTAGTTTTCCTCCACACTTGGATGCACCACATGTCTCATATTGAATTGACAGCTTGCTTGGCAGTAGAGCAAAAACCCAGGTGTACCCCAGAAGCGTTATAAATAATACAGACTAAAGTCGTGAGTTTTTTTTTCCCCTCCTGTGCCTTGGTGCAGCTGTATCTAAATGGAAAGTCATCAACAAGATGGAATCAAATTTAACTGCAGTGTCTCCACTACCTGCTGATGTTTTCATAGCAGCTGATAGAGATCTGGCTTCATCCCTGCTGCTTCACACTCAGCCTCTACTCCTTTTAAGCAGGTTTACCCACACTCACTACTATACCACAAATGGAGTGCAGTTAGTGATTCGTGGCATTGATCTCTTGGAGCCTGGCTTTGTGATTTACAGTTCTTCAATGAAATGCCAATATAAACTTCCGTAAAGCCCTGAAAACAGGCTTAAGCTGAAGTATTCTAATGGCTGCACTCGTTCACTGTGCTTCAAATGTCCTGGGCCTGGAAACTGTTTTACCAATAACTTATCATGTTTACAGAGGATAACTGGTTGTGTTTTTTCAAGGTGACAGGATTTGTGTAGTTTCAGGTTTAGGAGACAGAGACAGTGATCAGAGGATGAAAAATAAGTCTCATTAGCAGTGTTGTTTTCAAAACTATTCAACAGTCCAAGTTTTATGAAGCTTAACGGTGATAAATATGGTATTGGTGACAATCTCCTCTGGCCAGATTGTGGTATATGCATGTGGTGCAGCTGGGCAGCTTTAGTCCTGGAATGCAGGAATCACTTCCTCCTTGTATGTGTTTGTGTGTGTGTGTATGTGTGTGTGTTCATGTCCTATTGTTTCAAAGTGCCCCAGCAGAGGAAGACAGTGGAGCATAACACGTTCAAATGCAAACCCAGATGATTGTGTCATCACATGCATAGATACGCGTGCACTGCCGGCTGTGAGGCTGCAATTAATAGTGACTGGCCTAGAACCATCCTGTTTTTGTCACTGTTCCTGCAGTTGTTGGCTCGCGAAGGTGGTTACACAGACCACAGCTTTCACGCACAAAAGCTCTGAAGCACAGAAAAGTTCTTGAAATCCCCTTGGCTTCAGAATGAAATTGGAAACATAGTCCTCATTCTGGCACTCTGTTCCCGTTCACAAACTGTAATAAAAGTTCTGTGCTGGAATTTGTCTTGTAACGTCTGGTGCAGTGGTAGAATGATCATTTTGGACACATAAGTTAATGAAATGGTGTGTTTAGTGTGGGACAAATCCAAATGGATGCCAGAAAAATAGACCGCTGTTGTGTTTCCATTCAGTATTCTTGTGTTAACATGAAACAAGAACTTTACAGCAGTATAGACTTTACTGGTCCGTCTCCAGAAGAGAAACGGTAGCAGGTGAAGAGGTTTATAGCCCTTCAACACGTACATATTCACTTATTGGAGTTTCCCACAAACACGATAAGCAGCTCTGACCTGGAAAAGCCTAATTTAACAGGTTGTACTGATCAAGGTCCACTATAGAGAGGTTTAATGTGTCACAATCATTAATTTTAGCTCCTGGCTACAATGGTCATGTAACGTATACAGACTGGAACTTGACACTTTCTTTATAATCAATGAGAGCAATAACACAAAGGGCAAGTGCTGTATATTCACTACAGAGATCTGTACTGAAA
The DNA here is from genome assembly GCA_020466265.1 of Siphamia tubifer. Lineage (NCBI taxonomy): Eukaryota > Metazoa > Chordata > Actinopteri > Kurtiformes > Apogonidae > Siphamia > Siphamia tubifer. Next base: position 26,553,066 of record CM035797.1, on the reverse strand, counting down.
TGTGAAAGTAGTCTTGATTTAAACATTTGCTGATTTACATGCGTTGCCAATTTGATTCAGCCTTGTTTCCCTTTACTATCATCTTGGCAAAAACTGTGAGACAGCAGTCTAAACAAAACGAAATGTAATAGAAAAGATGCTGCACCTCATGTTAACTCCATGTCTCCTTGTCTTGATCGCTATAGCAGTATTTATTTTTGCCAAAACTAGCTTGCGACTGCTTTGCATGTTGATTTGATTTGAATGCTTTATTTCGAACATGTGCAGAATGCAACAATAATCAATACAACAATAATAATATAATAATAATAATAATACACAATGACATGTCCGAAAAGGAGTAGGATGAAGCATAAACTTATTTAATCCTACCCCTTCTTCTTGGACATAACCATCACTGTGCTAGGTTCAAACATTGACAAAAATAAACAACACAATCTTAAACAACAGTTTTGCATCATGTGAAAAGATTCTTCGGCTCATCCAGTTCAAGAAACTGTTTGAGTATTTTATGTGTTCAGTGTAATTAATCTAAACTGTGTTTTCAAAGGTTACATAGTCATTTCATGGACCATTTTGTAAAGGAAAACTAGGGTTTGAACAATAATGTCAACTTTTAGACATCAGACCAGAAACCATTTGATGCCAGTAATGTCCTGCTGTTAGTGGTAATCTGTATTTCTGGCAGTAATTATGAGCCAGTGTACTGTATGTTCACATGCTGCGCTGGGTTGTGTACTGTTGTTTAGGTTCTTGAGCTGTTTATCTCATGCTCACAGAGCCAATCCGAAATGCTTTATTTTAGGATATTTTTTTCATTTCATTTAATTTTTTTTTGTCCAAACCCTCTAAAGCAGACAGTGATGTGGAGGTTTAACTTGTATGTTCGGTTTGTGTATTGCTATTTATAACAACTGTATGTAATGTAAATCATTGGCAGTACACCCGTATGTCAGTTTGTATGTGGTTTACAGTTAGCCGAACAACAAAAGTACCTAAAGTATGTTGTTCACATACTATACAAACAGGCATATACTGTACATTCTGTACATACACACTGCTTGGGTGGGTCAGTGTTGCATGAGTGTGTGAAGTGTGTGGTATGTGACTTCACAGGCTGAAACTGAATGTGTATCTTAGTGGCATACAGAGAAAATAAATTATATGGATGTCAACAACAACATCTGGGATGATTGTGTTTCTGGTCAATACTGAAGTGTTTCTAATTTTATAATTAACTGTTTCAGGAATACAGTGAATAATAAAATGTCCATGATCAAGACTTGTCTTTTAACTGTAGGTTTTGTGACTCCTGAGTTAATGTATTGTGCAGAAGATGGCTTTGAATCAGTGTGTTTGTTGTCGAACTGAAGCAGCCCTGGGAACTGTAGGACACTTGCTGTGCTTGTGCTCAGTCGTGTTTCGCTTGATTGAGTTGCTGTTTTGTTAAAAGACAGGTGTGCCTGTTCAAATCACTTCACTGCATGTAGTTTTACACCTCACCTGTTCCACTCCTGGGGGGCAGTGGATGGTTAATGGGTTGTGTTCTTGTTGAGACAGGAAAAAATAAGCTGCATGTACCATGTGACCAAATGTAGGTAGTACTTTAGGAACTGTGTATTTGTAATTGTCCCTTTATAGATACCTTCTAAACCCTGCCACCAAGTAGAGAGCTTGCTTATTGTTGCAGTGCTTGATCCATAAATTCCATAATTATCTTTCAGCGTATTATAATTTAAGTGCTCTGTATTTAAACCAGTATCCTACCCCACTGTCTGGACTCTGTTCTCAGGTTTGTGGAAAGTCACTGATATGTGATTGGAAATATGAAGTCGCATAGCACACAGTTCACACATTCATCCTATATCAAATCATCTACATTTATTTTTAGTTCTTGTAACTTGGACTGAGAGGATAGAGATGCAGGTGGAAGTTTATTTATTTTTTCTCCTGTTTTACCTTCTATAGCTTTGACGAACCAGGGCCAGAGAAACATGATAATTCAGTTGGGAATGACTTATTTTATAGTCAAATCCTGCTTTTCGTTTCAACATTGACTTCCACAAAAAGTACCAGGTTATTGACACAATTTTGCATTATTTTTGGATTTTAAAATTGTTATCTTAAAGTGAGATGAAATATGTTTTCACTTGTTAGAAAATAATTACATTTCATTATCACTAGTTGTTAAAATATTGTCACTTCCCTAAAATAATTACCTGTCATTTTTGCCTTTTTTTTTTTTTGGCCTAAGTTATCAAAATACCCAATTTTTGGTCAAATGTTTTGTGTCTCCTGTTTGGGAGATGGCGATATGTTATTTTGAGTCATTAGCAGGAACATTAAGCAGAAGACAACTCAGTTTGTTAAGTAGCTAATGACGGCTCATTTTGTTCTCATAGATCTGTGAGGCTTGGCCGACGGCAGACAGTCATCTATTATAACCTTCAAATCACTAGAAAAATCCCCTTTGGAGAAAGTTAACAACTACTGTAGAGTGTGTGTAATATAACAGGCTTCAGTGCAGTGTACCTCCTCCATCATGTTCAACTTATAATAGAAAAGTGTGATGCAAAATAGCCTATTTAAGTGAGAATTGAAAAATGTCAAGAGGCAGTCATGAGTAATCTGGGCTGTCAGGTTTTCCAGGTTTCCTTAGATTACACATGACACCACGTGAGAAGTGGAGGAGATGAGTGAAATATGCCCTTCTCTTCAGCTGTGATAATTTTATATGGATAAATAGAATTGTACAACCAGGATCCTGTTGTAGAGCTTTTTTTTCCACAAGTGAGGGAAAAAAATACCTTAATTGCTAATTTACAATATGATCAATTTGTAGAATAGTGAGATAAATATTTTTTTTTCTGATTCAATGAGACCCATGCTGATTGGTATCAGCACTGAAAGCAGAGAGCATCAGGGTTTATCCTTGGACATGAAACCGTGACCTAAGGTGACTCATCTCAGATAACTAGACCTGTAATCTGACATGAACTCTGACCTTGTCTCACTCAAACCAGCAGACCTGTCAGCCGGCAGCAGTCAACCTCACCAGACTGTTTTTTTTTTTTTCCAACCAGATTTACTGTAAATAGTAATACTGTGTGTCAGTGCTGCAGTGCACAGAGATGAACATGCTTTAGAACGGGATGTGTTGAACAGAGCAAAAATGGATTTAAGCAAAATATTTAGCCCAAAAGGATAAAGATGGAAGTTTTCTTGGCCAAACAAGCAAGGAATCAAGTAAAATAAACACGGTAGCTCTGTTTTTTCTCACAACTGGTTGCTGGAGTATTATTGAGGTGATCACATGTTGATCTGTTTTATTTTAAATGCAGAGAGGATTTGACTGAAACACATCCAGGAATCTTCATATACTGAGTGTATCATATCCACTGCCTCTTAGAGGTGTACGATGAGTGTGACATTTGTGACTATTTCACACAAAAATACACACAATCTCTGGCTTTTGTCGGCAATGTAAAACTGAATATGTGTTTATTCTTGTGTTAAATCACTGCAGTTTCTCATGTATTTATTGTATTGTTCCATGAAGAGCGGCACGGCGCTGCAGTGGTTAGCACTCATGCCTCACAGCAAGAAGGTCCCTGGTTTGATTCCCACATCAGACCTTTCTGTGTGGACTTTGTATGTTCTTCTTGTGTCTGCGTGGGTTTTCTCCAGGTACTCCAGTTTCCTCCTACCATCCAAACATGTGCACTGATAGGTTAATTAGTTAATCTAAATTGCCCATAGGTGTGAATGCGAGAGTGATTGTTTGTCTATATATGTTCAGCCCTGAGATGAACTGGAGACTCATACAGGGTGTACCCCACTTCACCCATTGTAGCTGCATTAGGCCCCTAGTGACCCCTGTGACCCTAGTGAGGATAAAGCGGGTTCAGATGATGAGACTAGTGTTCCATGCAGGGATATTATTTATGGTTGGTAAGACAAGAGAGGTGAGAAGGTATCAATAGTCCAGGTCTTGACTTGAAAGTTGTCATTCCATCGTTATGTCATTAATATAACTGTGTTCTCCATTGTTATTGAATACATTGTGTGTGTTCAATTTTTTGTAAAAAAATGTCTGGATTGCTTTGTTTCCAGCTGTTTTTGCACGGTAGAAAAATGACTTGAGGTAGAACAACAGAGTTTACCGTACGTCCGCATACATGTCCATGATGCGGTGACGAGGCGTCTCGATTGGCTCAGAAGGCGTGAAGGAACACCCCCCCCCCCCCCCCCCCCCCCCCCCTCTTGCTCTCTGTGTGTGTTTACCTTTACCAGAATAAGATCCAGCTAGGTTTTGTGCCGTTGCTTGTTGTGAAAATTGGCAGGGAAAAGAACAATGCTTTTTCCCACAGAGAGCACATGAACCAGTTTGAGCTGCCATTTTTTCAAGTTTGTGCAGCAGCTACTGTGGCGCTGTCTTCTCTTGTAGATGCTAATGCTAATGCTACTTCAAATTCGCTGCAATGGGGAACAGGTTTAACCCCAGGTGGCTTTTTTCTGGGTCCCTCGTTTTCTGTGAAGCGGTATGCAGCCAGTGGAGGTGACAAATCACTGTCAAAGGCAGCATGTGTTGGTAACTCGGGGGGACCCCATCAGATTCCAAAAGGAGCGTGAAAAAGTGGTTTTCAGCGGAATAACACCTTTAATGCTTTTTTCACTTTGTTCGGCATCCACTTGAATATTTCACGCATATCTTTTTACTCATCCCTGCTTCACAGTGCAATCACCTGCCATGTCATGACCTTCGACATCAAACATGCATGTAAATAATACATGACATTTTGCAGTGAAGTGAATGGTAAAGGCAATAAAATGGCATAGAGTAGCATGCTACAACCACTCTTGCTAATGGAATCCCTGACATGGCCAATGAAGAGGCTCATGATAAATCAGACCCACAGGCACCTGCAACTTAACAGGATCTGAACATGTGTTAAAACCAACATCTGGACTTAACAATGTCAGCACACACTTCACACACACAAAGATAGGTAGCGTGTGACAGTATGCTTGGAGTCTTGGCAAAGATAATCAGTTGTGACTTCAGCACTATTACCTTATGATCTGCTGCTGTATAATTAATAATTAAATTAATAGTATCAATTAAAGAATTGTATGTCCACTGCCAAACAAGTGTTGAACAGTCAAACAATAATATCTGGGGATGTATTTGGTTTTCTACTTTGTTTTTGACCACATACGAATTAAACTACAAACAAAACAGATTTGCATTATGAAAAGTGCAAACCATCTCTAAATAGTGGCATTAAACACATTGGAGAAAAAAAAACCCATAATATATTTGTTATAATGTTCAGTGTAAAAAACGACACTGCCCTGATGGTTTCACAATTGTTTGTTTTGGCACCGTAAACTGACTTAACCAGCTGCTTTATCAACGTCAGCCAAACAGAGGATCTGTGTTGAAGTCATGAGTCATTAGTGTTTTCACCCTGAAGGTCTCACCCATAGTTAGTTCACATGAAAATCTGAAAACTTGGTCTTTTATAATAATAATTAGCAATCGGGGTTCATGCAAGTGCTTGAAAACTTGGGGGGGTTATAGTTTTAGGTGCTTGAAAGTGCCAACTGGTATTATTCTGTGATATAATTTGTTTACTTATTTTTACCTCCCCCAAGAATGTTATGTTTTTGTCTGTTAGTTAGCAAGATAACGCAAAGGGTTATGGATACATTTTGATGAAATTACTGGGTAGGTCTGTAATGGGAGATCTCGAAATGATTACATTTTGGTGGTGAATAAGGAGGGGGGGGGGGGTGGGGGGGGGGGGGGGGGTGGGCTACCTTGGTGGAGTGCTTTTCTAGTTTAATATTAATTTTGCCAGGCTACATGCCAAGCCAAAGCTACTTATAGAAACATGATACATTTTGAAAAATCTAACTTTTTGCAAAAAATTAAATAAAATAGTGTCAACGTCACCATGAAACACAAAAGCGCGGTTGATAAGTTGTGTTATCCATATGACAGGCCTCCTGAAAATGACATGACGGTGGACTACGGCAAAAGGAGTTTGTGTCATACTGACTCAGGCTGGTGGACATCACAACATTTTTTTCCCACGAAAACAGCATCCAGCATAATTTATGTATGACGGTTTAAAATGAGCGTTTAACATAACATCGCTCGACCTCACAGTGTGACTCGTGTTTCAAAAGTGAAGCGGTGCGTAATGGCTGTGTGTGTGTGTGTGAGCTGGTAAAGCAATTGTTTTCTTTCCTCAGTGACCAACTTCAACCGGTAAGTGATTGGTCAAGATTTTTTTATGAATTTCGCCATCCCTAATGTGAACCCTCAGTAATAATAATAATAATAATACAAAGAAGCTTTTGGTTTAGTCATCCCACATCTTTTAAAGGTCTCATTCCAACGTCATTTCATTATCATTGCAGTGTTCTCCATGTTGTTGAATGCATTGTGTGTTGGTTCTATTTAAAAACACATCCAAGTTGCTTGTTTGCAGCTGTTTTTGGAGGGTAGAAAAATGACTTGAGGTCAAACAACAGTTTTCTGGTCCTTCCTCATACATGTCTATGACACAGTGATGAGGCGTCTCTGATTAGCTTAGAGAATGAATTTGTGAAGGAACACCCCCCCCTTCTCGCTCTGTATGTGTTTATCATCCGAGAGTAGCATCTCGCTAGGTTTTGTGCCATCGCTCATTTTGTGTTACCCTGCATTCCATGGGCCAAGTGGGTGATGCCCTCGTCGACGTATGAATATGGAATATGGAAAGGCCTTTTCTGATTCACTCCTTTCTCTGTGTTGTTTTTCTTTGGATGGTTAATACAGCCAGTGACACATGACTTTCAAACACATGTGTTGGAAAGAGTGGCACATCAGGTTCTAAAAGCAGCGTGTAAAAGTGGTTTTCAGCGGAATGATACCTTTAATAGCCGTTGCAACATCAGAGTTTGATATGACATGACATGTCTGAATGATCGGTGGCACCGCTATGAGTTCACTATATTTAAATTTTTATTTATTTCACCAGGTAAGCCTGTAACATTGCACCCTCGAACAGTAGTTGACAAAAGAACAGAATAAAAACTGACTCCTTCTTAGTAGCTGTATGTTTTTATATATTATATTTCCCCCTGTGAGTACAGCAGCCTTTTTTCCCTTGTTGCATTTGTGTATATTTTTGCTCACTTTTAGCCACTTTTAGCTCACTTTTTTGTGAACAAGCATTCCAGCGGTGTTCAAAGGGAATCGTACCAACGGCATCTTGTTACACCAGACGACATTTGTTCAGTCAAGCAGTCAGACACAACAGCTAACCAATGGAGTCCAGTTAGGCTGTATGTTGTTGCCACCAACACTGGCACTGAGCGCTATATGAGTCATCGCTGCCCTGTCTGCTGACTGAAGACACACTGTCTCTACCCTCCACTTGGCTTCTCTCTTCTTTTCTCTTTGCGTGTCTTTGTCTCTCTTCCCTCTACCACATAGTTGTTTTGGTGTGAGTTAGACTTTGTCATCCTTCCACGATCTCTGTTCTTCCTCATTTTCTGTTCATGTTTTCCGTTTTTGTTGTTTGGCCTTTCTTATTGACACTGGAGGTGTTTTATTTTTTTAGTGGTTGTCCTTAAGTTAATTCAATTTTTTTTCCAGTTTTTCTGTGTTGCTAGGTACAGTGAAACTATTTAAAAAAAATGTCCTTGGAAAGTGAGGGTAAAGAGCATTGGAATGAATAGGTGCACTCTTATTTTAACCATTAAAAATGTAAATGAATGATGTCGACCAAAAGCCAGTAAATCATTTAATAACTGTTAATCCTGTGAATACCTGTAAATTATTCAGGTAAAATGCAGTTTCTCAACTTTTCTTGTCATTACATATGACCCATTTAGACATTCAAAGGTTCTGTTGTGCTGTAGTTGTGAAGATGCACTATTTTCCACAATAGTGACTCAGCAATAAAACAATTGTAGTTTGAAAATGACAGTGTTTTTTGTGTTCATTCAATAATACATTTTCCAAAAAAGATTAAATATACTCTGAACTTTAAAGCTGAATGGGGCTGTACCATATCAGGACAAATTGACATGTACACTACACTGTTCCCCGCAGCAACAGCAGCAAGAAGCAATGCATTCTGAAAAAGCCTGAGTGACGGTTTCGTTTAGGTTTTGCTATGGTATGTAAACAGACAGCTTGTTTGTGATGGAGTCAACTTTGAAGTTGTTCACTGTGAGGGGGATGATTCAGGTGCATAATCACAGAAAGACTAACTTATTTGTGATACTTAAGCTGTCCCTCGGGTTTTTACACATTTGATGAAAAGTCGGTGACAAATGTCATGCACAGATTTAATTAGCTTATATTCAATATATTGACTCTAAGGAAACAACTAATTTTACACTGGGGAAAAAAAAGTGTTAAAATAAATAGTGATAAATCACTTAGGAAAGGTTAAATATGAGGGGAAATTAATTTAGAGGTCACCACGGAAATAATTCCAGGGTTTGTTTAGGGTTAATGTATATTGTTTAAGCTTATTCCATCTTTAAAAAAATGTCAACGAATAACAAAAGCAGTCTCACCACAACATCCATGTCAGAGCTTTTGATCATCTCACATGGTCTTCACCCTCACGTGGATTTTTCCTCATCGGCGTGGAAACGTTAACAGTCAAATCTCCATTTTTCCAAGCACTTTCCAAACTTATTTTCTTAGCCGCGTTAGCTTAAAAGCGAAGATGGAAAGTTCATTCTCCACACGGAAACATACCACTGACAAAACAATCTCACCACAAACGCCATTGAACAGAACAGAACAGACCTTTATTGATCCCTTAGCTATTCTATTCATTCTCAAATGTAATAATACGTATGTCTCTCATGTCAGTAGTTTAGGATTAATATTAATATTTCAAATGCAGGCTCAGATCAGGGAAACCACTTGCAATTATTAAGATGTAATATTCAAATTATGTGTAGTATGTGTTAGTGATAAAAACCTTTTAGTTTCATGATAAAAACCTTTTAGTTTCAAGTGTGTTGCCAGCTTCACCAGGATGTAAAATGTCTTGGCGTTTTGCCTGTGATGTTAAATAAATATACTGATGACGGTGCAGTGAAAGTACATAGGGGTGTTTCTCTCTTCATAATGTGAAAATATTGCAACGAAAATAAAAAGACAAGAAGTAATTGCCCCTTTTGTTAGGGATGACCCATCCTAATTTCACCATCTTTTATCCATTCAAGGCTGTATTAAAACAACCATTTAATGTCACATATCTGTTACTTAATACTTTGAACTGCAGTGTCAGGTGGTGCACTGTGAGTCAACCAGTACAGCACCACTCTAAAAGACATGTTTTATTCATATACATTTCATATCGAATTCCTCTCCCACTGCCTCGGACCTACTGCTAATGTAAACACAGCTCGCTATTTATAGAAAATCACTGTCAGTCCCTTACCATGCTGCAAAAACCCAGCTTTACTACAAAAGTAAGCTTTTCAGGAAAGAGAGACAGGGATCTGTATGGATTTTCTGTTGAAGACAGATGTGTTTCTGTCTTTTACCTTTTAAAATGAACAGAAAGGGTGCTGTTGGAAAAAGGATTAAATATCCTAGAGGGAGTATAATACGAACATATTGCCACGAAACGAAACGAAAATGCATGTAATGCTTGAGGCATCTATGTATACTACACAACTGCATAAACATGGATTAAGTTTATCAGCACATATGAGTGAATGTAGGAAGTATTTCATAGTGATGAATGAATAGTGATCAACCAATTTGGATTTTTTTGGGGCCGATACTGATGCAGGTCACCGATTTATTTCTGCACAAATAGTGAATTTCTTCTCTGTTGAATTACACGTCAGAAAATCATCTTTACTTAGAGTTAGAAAAGATTGTGACAACCTAATACATATTACTAGACAAAAAATTAGGTGACCATGACCATGGGCTTCACCTGAAAGAGACAAGAGACACAACAGACTTATGGAGGAAAAAAAAACATATCCACCTGATATATTGGCCAGATGATTTATCAACCTATCATTACGAAAGACTGATGGCACCTGTGTACACGCATTTATATACAGTTTCCCATTAAGTTGAAATACAATTTAACTTTTCATGAAATGATTGTGATATTTTTGATAAAATGTAACTGGGACTCGGTATGTCATCATTATACCAAATCAAAGGTGATTAGTAATGAGTATGAATAGGAATACTTTACTTCTTAACCAGGGACAACAGTTGAAAAATACCTTTTTAGGTAGTTTTGGCACATTTACTGAAATTTTCATTAATGTGTACTGTCAAATATGGAAAGAATATTATTTTTAATGTATGAGCAACAGTGTATCATGTATTTTAAAATTAAAGGTTTCTGTGAACCTGGGTTCAAATCTTTGTGTGGTGTTTGACCATAAAGGTAAATATGTGTGAGCATTGTCTAATAAAATGTCAAACTAGTTGTGTTTGCAGTGTCTGTTCAATGGATACATTTAAGTTTTTAGTCATATTTTAACTGTAGTTTTACGAATAAAAATCGACTGTTTTCCATTAAGTCAGGTCTGATACATATATTTTGGTCAACGGCATGATCTGTTATAAGAAATGGAACTGGTTCAATGAACAGTATGGACAGTAAAAGGTTAAACCAGAAACTAGTGTGTTGATGTGGCACAAAAAACACAAACAGTGTAACAAGAGAACCTTCACTGACTTTTGTTTTCTTTTCCCGCTTTTAGGCTCGTAATGTCAACACAGGAGAACTGGCTGCTATCAAAGTCATCAAACTGGAACCTGGTGAGTTATGTCTCCTCCTCCATTTACCTCCCTTTGTATTTCTTTGTGTTCCTCACTTTATCTCTATCGAGCCTTATCTATCCATCATTCATCCTTGCCCCTTACTACTCCCCACCCCAGTGAAACCATCTTTTCACCTTTTTCTAGTTCTCGTGTCCAGCCATATTTTATTCATATTTTTTTTTATAGTACTGTTCCACATAGAATGGAAAAACACAAACTGTTTAGTTAGTTTAAAATGAAACTGTGCAAACATATAATTTTACTATAAATTGCAAAAGAAGTTTAGGTCTGAATGTTACTTTTGATTTAACCAGCAAATACAACTTGTTGAGTTTAAGGCTATTTATACAGACACAATCAGAAGAGAAGACGCAAAACTGGCGTCTCGTCTTAACCTTTTTATCTGCACGAGCATTGTCTATTAAGAAATCTCCGTGCATACGGGGAGCCAAGAGTGTGTGGGATTGGATTGGATATGCATTGCCAGGCTGCTAGATGGTGCTCTGATAGAACACCGCCTTGTCAACATGTGTACATGTGTATCAGCAATATATTTATGTCTTTGACCGTGAGATAGGAACACAACAGGGGATAGTTTTCATGATTTCCACTCTGGAATGCGTCTTCATATTTTTGCGGTTTCAACCCGTAAAAACTCAATTGTCGTGTAAAGGAAAGGCACTTCCGATAAAATATTTTGTCATTTTTAGCTGCAGATGTCCACGTGTAAACGGGCCCTAAAAGTATTTTTATAAGTGTGTCCAGCAGTGATGCGCGGGTCATTGTATAAACGACCTGCAACTTGGACCGCAAAAAATATATTTGAAAAGGATGGACCCGACCAGCTTCTTGACCCACATTTTTTAGAAAGTAGTCAATGGTCTTTATGAACATCAAATGACCTTACTCACATACCTGCATTTATTTCTATATTAAAATCCAATGTCATTGCTTGTAAGTTAATATGTTGAAAATATTTTTATCAACGCACAGTATCTAAACCAGGGTTCAACAACCTGTAACACCCAAAGACACATTTGAACCCAGTTTCCACGGAAAAGAAAACACTGGGAGCTGCTCATCATCTTTAAAAATCTCAGTGAATGGATCCCAAACCTTACTTTTTTCCGGAGCTTCCACTCTCCTAACTTGACTTTCTCTCTTCCTCCCTCCATACAGTAGGATACTGACGACGTTGTACGTCACATTCACAGAAATTTAGTTAATAAAGCGTATTTACCAGGTTATTTTAATGTTTATCTGAAACGATAAACAATCTGATTGACCGCAACCCAAATATCATTAAATATATTTTTCAATGGGCGACCGTGGGCATCCACTGACTTGGGGTCAGCCCCCGCATCACTGGTGTCCAGGCAAAGATGGCATCAGCAGAAGTCACAAAAAAAATTTATTTCATCCACACATCAATATGAAAATCATAAGTATTAGATATCGCATAAACAAATACAGTAACACGTTAACACTTTCTTTCGTTTATATAGTAATTTGTATGCATGTATTCATCTGTTCCCAGGTGAGGACTTTGCTGTCGTCCAGCAGGAGATTATCATGATGAAGGACTGTAAACACTCCAATATTGTAGCCTATTTTGGCAGTTATTTACGGTAAGACTATGTGTGTGTATTTGCACAGATTCTGTTGTTATTGTTGTACATTAAATATATGTGTTGAGGAGGGGAAGAATGAACAGCTTGTATCTTATTAGACTGAAATGGAGCACTACCAGATATTGCATGTGTGAAAGTAAAACATAGAGGAAGGTGTTTGACAAAAGTCCCTTACATTAAATGTTTGTGTTAGTGTGTGTTCTGACTGTGTGTTTTGGGTATGTGTGTGTGTGTGCAGGAGAGATAAGTTATGGATTAGTATGGAATACTGCGGAGGAGGTTCACTGCAGGATATCTATCATGGTAAGACAAAACACACACGCATTCCACTTTTTCTTCTCTACTGTGTTTTCCAAATGCCGTCTTTTTTGCAGTTTGTGTTGTTTGCAAAGTACATCTATCTTCTTACTTTTGCTGTCGGTCTCTCCCCTTCCCTCACTGCTTTTTTCTTTGTTGTTGTTCTGCAGTAACCGGGCCTTTGTCAGAGTCACAGATCGCCTACATGTCACGGGAGACATTGCAGGTAACCTATGCTTCATTGTGTATTGACTAAACTGTTGTGTTCATAAGTTTACATACCCTGACTGAGTGCACATGCGATGGTCTTGGATGTTCCTACATGACAATGACCCCCAAACTCAAGGTCATTGGCTACAGCAGAAAAGAAGTGAAGGTGAAGCAGGGATCTACCCAGAAGTTCTGTGCAATGAGACGCTGTGCTTCAAGCGCTGTGAAGGAATGGGGCGGTGTTCAAGGTTCCATTCCAATGGGCGGCTGTGGCTCAGTTGGTAGAGCGGGTCGTCCAATAACCAAAGAGTTGGCAGTTCGTGTCCCGGCTATGACTGTTCATGTGTTGAAGTGTCCTTGGGCAAGACACTGAACCCTAACTTAGGCTCTTAGTAAGTCTGACAGAACCTTAGAAACCTCCATTTAACATTATTTCATTAATATTGCTGTGTTCACCATTGTTATTGAATGCATTGTGCATCCGGGTTTCTTTGTTTCTGGCTGTTTTTGGAAGGTAGAAAAATGACTTGAGGTGGAACAACAGAGTTTTCTTGTCGTTCCTCATACATATCCATGACGCGGTAGTGAGGCGTCTCTGATTGGCTCAGAGAATGAATGTGTGAAGGAACACACACCCCCCCCCCCCCCCCCCCCGATCTGTGTGTGTTTACCACCCGAGAGTAGCATCTAGCTAGGTTTTGTGCCATCGCTCATTTTGAAAAGTTTTACCCAAGTTTATGCTGCGAGCTACAGTGGTGCCATCTTCTCTTGTAGATGCTAGTGCTACTTCAGCTATGGGGGACAAGCTCAGGGGAGTGTTACCTGCATTCCATGGGCGGCCTTAACCCCAAATGGGTGATGTTCATGTCCACATTATGTAATCTGGACAGGCTTTTTCTGAGCTCCTTTCTCTGTGTTGTTTTTTTATGAATGGGAAATACAGCCAGTGGAGGTGACACAGCACTTTCAAACACAGCATGTGTTGTTAACTCGAGGTGATCCATCAGATTCCAAAAGGAGCGTGTAAAAGTGGTTTTTCAGCAGAATGAGACCTTTAAACATGCAGTTCATGCAAGAAAACCAAATGTTTTCCCAAGAAGAATGGGCATCTTTATCATCCGAGAAAATAAAGTGTCTCATCCACAACTATCACAAAAGACTGTCTGTGGAGCCAATATAGATGAATAACTAGTGTGTGTAAACTTATGATTTGGGTCATCTGGATAGTTTCTGATTAATGGATTCACCAAACTACCAGCCACCAATGAAAGAAACTCTTTTTGTATTATCTTTCATATTCTCTACAGTAAATGGCCAAAGAATTACAAATTCTGCTAGGGTATGTAAACTTCTGAGCACAACTATATGCATGGAAGTACTTTTTAGATGATCTCTAATTCAGAAACCTTCCTTTAATATGATCCTCTGATAGGACTGAGGCATGATTTAAATTCTAATCAGTCTTACTATGACAAATTAGCTGCTGTTTAGAGTAACTGTACAGATCATGTCATTAAAAAACAAATGACAGCACTGTTTTCATGCATTTCCATGGGGGCTAACATTTAATTTTCAATGGTCCATTTATTAGTGTAATAATAGTATTTTACAGAGAGCACGTTGCTAACTTATATTTGTAGGATTACAGTGGATAGTGTGGATTGCTAGCCTGGTAAGGTTATGTGATTCCATCCATAGCAATACTTTAGGACCTGTCTGGAATAAAGAGTTGATTTTTTAGTTCACATTAATTTGCAGTTCATGTAAGGTGTTGTTTTGGCTCCTTTGAAGAAAAGATAATAATTCAAATAAGATTTTTTTTTTTAAGTTTGTCAACTACATTTCCAACTTCTGAGCTCTGGTGTTCATGGAATCATCTTGACTTTGAGTTACACATGTGTGATAGTCTCACAAGACTCAAAGGTACAACATTGTCCTCTTGAGCTTCGCCCTCTGCTATCAGTACTGTACCCAAAAATTATACTTTGTCTTCTCTGTAATAAAACTCCAGTGGGCCACAGTTTAAGTAATTAATGGAAATGCAGTAGTCTTATGTAGACAAGAGTTTGGATGGGTTTGTTTGCATCTACAAGACATTGTCAAAAGTACTGTGATGCGTTTGCTTAATATTATTGAAAAAATAATGACTTTCTCGTCAGATAACAGGAACAACAACAAGAATAGAGAGAACAACCTTCATGTGTCTAGGCTTCTAGAAACTAGTGAAAACTTAACAGAAAGCTTAGTTTGTTTGGAACATATCTGTTATATAAGCTGAGAAATTTCAGATTGTGGATCATGATTCTTCTCCAGTTATCATCTCATCTTTTGCCCAGATGTCCTCTGCTCTTAGAATAGTTGTTTCTAGATACCGGATCTTCTAAATTCCTAATTGATTCATACTGAGAATCTGTCATTACCTTCACGGCCTATTACTTTATTTCAGTTTAAAGTAATTTATCTTGTTACAGATATCTTGTTACAGGGTTCCTATGTGTCCTGGTAAACCTGAAAAATGTTTGACTAATATTGAAGTCATAGAAAATGAGAGAAAAGGTCAAATGTCTTGGAAATGGTTGTTATTCTGAACAATTATTTATTGGGACTTGGTGTCCTTACACTTATGGGGCGGCCATGGCTCAGTGGGTAGAGTGGGTCGTCCAATAACCAAAGGGTTGGCGGTTCAAGTCACGCTCTGTCCTAGTCAGTCCATTTTGTCCTTTGGGCAAGACACTTCACCCTCCTTGCCTCCACTGCCACTCACACTATTTATATTTGGTAGTGATGAGAGGGGCCATAGGTGCAAAATGGCAGTCACATTTCTGTCAGTTTGCCCCAGGGCAACTGTGGCTACAAATGTAGTTTACCACCACCAGAAGGAGAATGTGAGAGTGAATGAGTAATGGGATTTTGCACAGTTGAATATTGTAACTCCAGTTTGTTACCTAATGAAGTACTATGTTGTAATCTGTGGGTGTGTTCACATTATTCTATGACACAATTGTAATTTTTTCATAGATACATTACAGCCATAGACAGCACATGAAATGTCTGAATAAACACAGAAACAGTCTGGGTAAATGTGAGTTACAACTGCAGAAAAGAACAATTCCAAAAGAATGAGGGGGAATCTTATATGATGTGATAACTTGTCTCTGTAGCAGCTGAAAATATCCTGAACAATAACTTGAGGGAAAGAGTGGGAACCATGTATGTTCTCCGATAAAAGTATGTGTTGAGTTGTGTTTTGTTTTTCAGTGAGCTGTTTATAATAGTGTGTTTTATTACTGTAAGAGCAGATATTCACCTCATCTGTGTGATTTTCTTTCCAGGGGTTATATTACCTACACAACAAGGGCAAAATGCACAGAGACATTAAGGTAAGTGTCGTCTATATTTACTCTAATCACATCATAGAAACTGTGTACAAGCATGGTTGTCTAAGAATGTTTTTCCTCAGAAATTAAACACAGCTGCCAGTTTTTTGTATTTGGAAAGTCATCACTGATTCGTGGCTACAAGTGCTGCTGATTAATGACACACCATGTTGCAGAAAACTTGTGCTGAGTGTGCTTCTTATGTTAATTTGAATTGGCTTGAAGTGTGATTTGTGGTCTGTGTTGCGTTTGTCTCCACCAGGGAGCCAACATCCTCCTGACAGATAATGGCTATGTCAAACTAGGTGAGTGAGTGGAACATGCCCTGCACAATTACCTTCTGCTTCAAAAGACTGCACTTCAGTGGCCTCTTTTCCTGACTTGGTTTCCTTCTCTCTCCTTCCCCCTCCCTCTCGTAATGTCCTCTCCTGCTCTTTTTTTTTCGGCCTTGTTCTCTCCACAGCTGACTTCGGCGTATCAGCCCAGATCACAGCAACACTTGCCAAGAGGAAGTCATTCATTGGAACTCCATACTGGTGAGTTGTGCTTGTTTTTTTTTTCGTCATTAGCTCTTTCTAAACTCCACATAAACAGATGCAAGATGCAGGTAGAGCTAATGGAGGCGTTAAGGATACGCGTGGGAATTGAAGCCAGGTTGAATGCTAGTGGTATTATGACTTCTGCTTATTGTTGGCATTCTTTATTGTGGCTGTTGTAAGGAGGCCTACACAGGTTGTCATCACAGCAAAACTGTTGTATTACAAATTTTTATGTATTAACCAAAGTCTTAAACATAATATTAAACGGTATGTAACTACTACTGTCAAGCTGATCTTTGGCAGTGAGGCCGCTCCTCACAACAATTCTTCAATTACTAGTTATAGTAGGTCTGGGCAATTATGTGATCGCGATGAATTTCAGGTCGATTGCGGTGATCAGCTGTGAGCCTCCATCAAATATAGCGGAAAAATGCATTGAAGCTTAATTTGTTCTGCTAATGCACAAATATGCATGAACCGGAGCTACACTGCCAAAAGTTGTGGGGGCGCTGTAGCTCACATTTGGACCAGAACAGATGAAGAAGATGAATAAAAACAGACACAGGAACTTAAGCCAGATGCACAAATGGTAGAAAGTTGAGCTGAGGGCAGCGAAAGCCATGACTTGGAGTTATTCTCCAAAAAGGATGATATTATTGAGAGAAAAAAAGTGATTAGGCATCGGTTGTGTGCAGTGGTTTGGCTACTGTAAGAGTGACATAGAGCGAATCAGGTGTGCAGGGTATGTCAGTGGTCAGTGCCATCAAAATCCGGAAGCACAATAAATCTTTTTAATCACGTAAAGAAATACGATCCGAGTGATTATGGAGAAAGCATGGTCTATTGTTTGATACCAGGCACCTTCAATATCTGCAAGGGCCAATGTTAATTTTGTATGCTATACATCTCAAACACCCCAAGATTAAGTATTGCACTATTTTATAATATTTTTCTACATTATTTTGCAGTTCAGTGAAAATGTATATCTTATTTAATTTGCTGTGTTATTTATTTTATATCATAATTTGAAAAAATCTCTAGTTACTTTATTTTTCAGTACAGATGCATTACAATTGGCAGTTTAAAAACAATATTTTAAAAATCCTGATAATAATCGAGATTGGATGATATGAGAAAATGAATCGTGATTTTTTTTTTTTGCCATATCACCCAGCCCTAAGTTATAGTAATAGTTATGATAATACTTGTGATGATGATAATAATAATAATAATAATAATAATAATAATAATAATAATTATTATTATTATTATTATTATTATTATTATTATTATTATTATTATTATTATTATTATTATTATTATTATTATAATGGATCAGATATATATAGTGCTTTTTCTATTAACGCGTACAGTGGGTCGATTATTCATTCACTCACACATTCATACTCTGTTGGTGGTAAACTACATATGTAGCCACATCTGCCCTGATAGAAGCATGGCTGCTTATGGTCCCTCTGACCACCAAACATTCAAATGCATCCACACACCAGAGTAGCAACACTGGAGGCATGGAGGGTGAAGTGTCTTGCCCAAGGAGACAACCGTACATGACTAGGACAGAGTGAGATTCAAACTGCCAACCCTTCAGTTGTTGACCAACCCACTCCTTAGATTAAAGGCTTCCGCTGCTGCGTGTCATAAAATCATAAAACTGTCCAGCCAGTTGCATCATATGATTTTTTTTTTGCCTTGGTAGTAATAAAATGTATATTGATAATGAAAAAAACGTTTGTATTTGAATTGTCTAACACCTTATCACAAAGAGGAAATAAGTCTGATGTTTGTGAAATTCCACACCATGCAAGGTATCCATTTGGCAAGTAAAACTGGGAAGTCTGTTTGGTGCACTGGAGAGTAAATATTTATCAACTATTATGTGGTTTTAAAAGATGCTTTCTGAGAAACTGTAGAGATCATTGTTCCTGTCTTTGTTAGAGTAGTATCCACTGAGCTCTACTCACTTATGTTTTATCGATATTATCATTTGTTTTTAAAAACATATGCATGTCAATGTCATTACACTGAGATTAGGGACACACAACCCATGTTAATATAATACAGTTCAGCAAATGAACACTCTTTTTTCAGGCTTAAAACGTTATCAGTGTATTCTTCAAATTGGCAGAGGAACCACATTGTAATGCTATTAATCAGCATTGGGGTAAAAAATGTTTTTATATATATATATATATATATATATATATATATATATATATATAGTGTGTGTATATATATAGTGTGTGTATATATATAGTGTGTATATATGCGTATGTGTTTTAAAACATACACACTTTCAACACAATTGCTTTTAAAACTATCAAATATTTTTGTAATTGAGTATTCTGTTGATTTTTTTTTCATTGAGTAATTGGATGAATTACATTTTTTGAATCCTTTAACTTCTGATGCATCATTGGTGAGTGTTCTATATGTATGAGTTATTCTAAATATTCATAATTCTGAACATACAATGGAACAAAACAAAGCAGTGAGTGAGACTAAAAATAAATGGTTTGGGATTTGTTTGTTTTTACTATGGTTGACAGTTTTGTTGTGATTTTCCTCCTCCACAGCAGCTTTTAGGACAAATTCACAGCAGCACATTTACCTGAAATAATGTCTCAGCAGTTAAAGTGTTAAACTAGGTCAATCAATAAACAGGGATGGGAGAAGACTGAAGTGTTTTGAGTTGTGTCCACATACATCCGCACACAGGTGCATGCATCTGGAAATGTGAATAATTGCACTACCTTGCTACATTTGCTAAAAATAATTCCAACACGTGAGGCTACATGCTAACAGATGCTAGTACTGACAAGTTAGCAACACATAGAAGCTCTGAGTCTGTTTTGACGAAGTGTTGTTGAGGTGTGTATGCGTTCGGTTCAGGTGTTGTAGCAAATGTGGCAGTGCTAGGCTAATGCTAATGCTATTTTCCATTAGCCTATTGAATTTGTCTGCTATGACCAATAGTAAGGATACTGTGGGTTCAGATCAACTGAATTGGTTTAACTCTTTTGAAAACACCCTATTTTGAAATTAGAACTTTTGAAAAGAGCTAAACAAGTCCAGTTGAACAAAGAAGGAAGAATTACAAAACCAAACAGTCTACGTATGCGACACAGAACCAACCGTCACAAACTCAACTCATGCAGTGAGATTCTGTTGCTCTTCTGTTAGTGTACTGTAGAAGCAGCCAGGGGGAAATACTGGAGGAAATTCAAGTACTATTTGTGTATGTAGAGATTTAATTATCCAGATGTATCGGTTGGAGAAACCAGCGCACATTCTTCCGTTCTCTCTTAATCATTCCATTCCATTCTGTGTCATTGTGCAGGATGGCTCCAGAGGTCGCAGCAGTGGAGAGGAAAGGAGGTTACAACCAGTTATGTGACATCTGGGCCGTGGGCATCACTGCAATAGAGCTGGCTGAGCTACAACCGCCCATGTTTGACCTGCACCCAATGAGGTAACAGCAAAATGCTGGCTGCATTTGACTGCTGCAGTGCTTTAATGTTTTACAGTTAATCTACTTGGCTCTGTTACACACAATTGTTCTAGATCTGCTATAACCTACAGGCAATCTATACAACCCAGCGTGAACAATAACATAAGCATATTTGTTGAATATGGTTTTGATTAGTTAGGTGGTCAATTTGAATTATGACTCGTGTTTGCTTTTCTATTGGTGTAATTTCCTTTCATTTAATATGACCATGCTCTTTCTTTTTTTTTTTACACTTGTTCTCAATCCTTTGCTGTCCATGTGTTTTTATTAAAACCAGTATTACTGTTAATATTATTCCAGACTAAAGGTTGCATCCTGGTCTTTCTCTTTTCCCCACAGGGCTCTGTTTTTGATGACCAAAAGTAATTTCCAGCCTCCTAAGTTGAAAGATAAAATCAAATGGTAAGAAATAATAATATCAGTAATGTCTTTTTTGTGATTGCAAACATACAATTGCTCAATACAATTGAGTATTTTCCCTCTCATGTCTTTGTTGTGTCTCTTTGTTCGACGACAGGACGAACAATTTCCACCATTTTGTCAAACTAGCCCTAACCAAGAACCCAAAGAAGAGACCCACGGCTGAGAAACTGTTACAGGTGAGAAATACAATAAAATCCACGTAGTCCTTTAAAAGGTGCAAATTTTCTCCAAGAAACTAATTTAAAGTGGGATAACGAAGCCATATTTGTTTCCATAAGTCCATATGAACTGGCTGTGTTTATATCCCTCTAAGGTATTCATCGACACGGTTAAGGAAATAAAAAGATTAGATGGGCCGACTATAAACTTATGTGAGATGTCAACATCGCTAATATAAACAGTCTCAGCTCTCATCCCACTGGCTTACACTTCTTTAATCTGTGTCTCCAACATCTCAAATCTATCTTCTTCAAAGTAATACCTCATCAACCAGCATCTGATTTGCATACGACAAAAAAAAAAATCTACTAAAACTAAGCAAAACGCGTTTAGTATCACTTTGAGGTAAAAGGAAAAAGTCCCATATTGTTTGTTCTGCAAATATAAATAATGACTCCACTCATCTGTTTTTACTTTTTCACCTATTCATGGATAAGTATCAAACCAAAGGCCTAATATGTGGAAAGCTTTGTATTCATGAGACTTTTCAGAGTCTTTTAGTCATTAATCGAATTCCTTCTTTTGGTTATTGATCAGTTGATTGACGCGTCTCCTGTCTGTCCTCCAGCATCCCTTTGTGTCGCAGCCCCTCAGCAGGACACTGGCTATCGAGCTACTGGACAAAGCCAATAACCCCGACCACAGCACCTACAATGACTTTGACGACGATGACCCTGAACCTGAGGTAACCTTAGACCGTCTCAGCTTTTGCCTTTAAATCAGAAGGGACAATGAATAAGTGTTTTTACCACCATATACTTTGTGTCCCAGAGCAGGTTTTTCAGATTTTTTTTTTTTGAATACCTGATTGTTATTTGTTTTTTTCCCTTCATCTCATGTCCTACCATCTGCTCATTTATTCCTCATCTATTGTATTCACTTAATCATTTGCCATTATTCACTCAACTCTCCACAACCTCAGTCCATCCTTTTCTGGAACATGTGACTCATGCTTCCTGCTTTTTTCCCTTTTCCTTCTTCTCTCCAATGTTTTTTTTTTTTTGGGTCTCGATTTTCTTTCTTCTCACTTCTCACAATATCTTCTGACTCATCTTCTCTCATCTTCACCTTTTCTTCCTCCATGTAGCACTTCTTCTCCCTTTTTTACCTTTCTCTTCACCTTCTTTCCCCTTCACTTTTTCCTCATTTCTTTTTCTCTCCACTTCCCAACCCCACCTCCATCCTCTCTTTTCTCCTCAGTTTAAGTACAGGGGTCATTTCCTACCCATAAGCCCCGGTGCTCGACGTGCACCCCGTTTTGCAGCCCGTAGGAAGGTACCAGTGTGGGCTTCCCTGTCTGCTGTGATGTCATTCTAACTCAGACGATAGTGCCATTTGTTGTTTCACTTGGACAGCAACCACAGAACTGAATGAATAGAAAGTGCATTTCCATTAAAGTTAGTCTGTGGTTGTCATGGAAACTGACACCGGCATGTGAGATTCAGACCGTTGATGGATTACCACGGCAGTTGTGCAATTAGACTAACACGCCGTAGAGTACTTGTTTTAAAAGTTTGTGCTTGATGTGAATGTGCAAAACTAAACACAAGATTGTAAAGTTGCAAAATAATCAGTGAGATTTTTTTTATTATTATTTACAACTATGATTTCTTACTAATCACATGACGGGGATACTTAATTAACAATTGACAATTCGAAATGTATCAAGAAATATAATATATTTGCATTTAAATCAAGCCTTTGCATAAAAAAACTGAAAAGATAGCATGTGCCAAAATTTAGTTTTTAACTTAGCAAGTAACACACACCATGCAAAAAAATCTGTCCTCACATTCATGACGCCATCCTTGAGGATCTGACATGAGATGCACTGCAGCAAACCACAGAAGATTTATCTCCTTTCATTTCAGTTCTGTGGCCAATAAAGCAGCTGGTTAATACAGAAATGGTGCTGTTCCTAAAGATGGTGTAATTTCATCACAAACTTCAGAGTAATGCATCTATACCATATCAAAGAGAGTTGTAATTTATTGTCTTATATTAGAGAAGATTAATTAATACAAGTTAAATGTAATGTGATGATGTCAGTTAGGAACCCACCTTTATCGACACTGGCCTTTGGAATCAGTAACAGTATCAAGGGTTTTATTAAACCTATAGCTCCTGCTTTCCACTGCATCCAGTTGTGTTGGGTTACAGCAAAGCCACTATCTGTGGCAGGGTTCGAACGGGTCCTTGAAATCCTTGAAAGTTTGTGAATCTGAGGGAAAAAAGAGTTCATACATAGTTCAAAGTTTTTTGAAAACGGGCATAAAAAGTCACCATCCTTGAAAGTCCTTGAAAATGTTTTGGGGAATTAGAAATTTCACACAACAGCTGCTATTCACAGTCCACAATTTGAAATCACAGTCAATGCGCAGCAGGGTTTACGTTTCCTTTTATTTTGCAAAAGTTAATTTGTATACCATGCAGTGTTGCGCTTCCTGTACGTAGTTAACCCCGCTGTACGTGCAACAAAGCCTTAGAATATTAACTATGAGAATAATTTAGATAGGCCTATATCTAAGTTTACAGTTTAAAATTTTATATTAATTTAGTGACATTTATTGCAACCATGGCACTTTAGTGTTTGAATCTAAAACTAGCTATGATGAAGGGAAGTGAAACATACTGAGATCATGAATATCTGATTACTGCCTTATTTCACCTCTGGTTCCATAAAACAGTAATGTACATCCTTAATATAATATGGATATATCTATGAATTGCTGATATGAACACAGGCTGTGAATATAATAATATGAATGCAGTCTACTCTACCCTAGTGAATCTTAACCAACAGACAGATACTCACAGTCTTGAATTTACATTGTATTAAAATTGCTAATTAATATGATTAACATGTTCAGCAGTAGCAGTAGGTAAATGCTGCCGCGTGTGTTCCTAGAATCTGAAAAAAAATACCTTGTTTGTTTTTAGAGGGGGAAAAAAAGAAAACAAAATTAGATTATTGACAGTTTCAACATGTTATATCCTGGATGTTTTTCTGCTGCTGAAACATCCACTTTTGTTCTCAACAGAATAGTGCACGTGCAGAGGGGAACAATACTTAGCAGATTTCAGTGACTTATGAATGATTTTTAATGCAATATATCACAAATGTATGGGGTGCCCAAAGTTTTTTTTCCATCACTGTACTTTATTGACAGCGACAGAATTAAGTGCCAGAAAAAGTATGTTGTCTAAACCCGCTTTATCCTCACTAGGGTCATGGGGGCCTAATCTAGCTACAATGGGTGAAGGCGGGGTACACCCTGTATGAGTCTCCAGTTCATCGCAGGGCTGAACATATATAGACAAACAATCACTCTCACATTCACACCTATGGACAATTTAGATTAACTAACCTATCAGTGCATGTGTTTGGATGGTGGGAGGAAAGTCACGCAGCCACGAGAAGAAAATACAAAGTCCACACAGAAAGGTCTGGTGTTGGGCACAATAAATGTTTTAAATATAATACAAAAACAACTAATACTACCTATGCAGAATTTATTTTATACTGTATTTTAATAACATAAACACAGCTACAAATATTCAATTCCTGTTCAGAGCTCAGCTCCATTAACTCTTCAGTTACACCAGGACAGTACAAGCAACAAAAATGGACACAAGGAAACAATTAAACACTTTGCCTTTTTTATTTGCGGTTGAAGTATAAAATTCAAGTAAAAAAAAAAAAAAAAAAGACCAAATCAGGACATCAGACAGACACAGCATGGTGCTACTTAAACAACATCCTGCAGAAAATGTAGATAAACCATATTAGAGCTGTGATGAACCACAGCTGGTTTAGGTGGAAAACAGAGCTGAGGTAGTTTCAAAAGGTGCATGTCATTGGGTTTGAATACTTCCTGTAAACTGACTAATCTGGTGTGTGTGTATTATCTACTGCTGTATGCATGGTTTGAGGCTGCTGTATTGTGAATGAAAGTTGTGAAAATGCAGATAGATGATAAATGCACAGTATATTACATACTGTGCATTTATCGAGTCATATACAGTTTCCGATATATTTGACAGAATTAATGATAGACCAGGCCAGCATTTGTTTTTTCTTGTATTAGGATCATCCTGTTGCATTAGCAGATATGCTCTGTTCACAGCACCTCCACATGCTTGGAGTTACAGTACTTCTGTCCACACTGAAAAAAGGGATTTTTTTTTGACGTAGTAAAATGTATTGGGTTAAATGTCATCATGTTTGTTTTCTAATGGTAAATAAATAAGATTTTTGACATTTATCATTTGACAGAGAAAAATCACTTTTGTCTCCAAATATCTTAGTAATATTAGTGGCCTGTATCAGTCATCAGCTAAGGCTAAATCAGCCTAAAAAAAAAATCAATATTGATTGATCACTAATCTACGTATCACTATTTGGAAGAAATTGCACCTACAGTTCTACGTTGGCCAGGGTATTAATATGATTAATGTTGTCATTGTCATGATACACAAAATATAGTAAGTCCAACTAGAGCCAGGCTGCTATTGGATTTTTGGGAACAATACCGATATCGGAGGGTAAAAAAAAAAAAAAGCTGATGTACAATATAATGGCCAATATATGAAATAAGACCATTTATCTACACAGGATATAATTATATTAGGTAATTGTGGACATGTGGATTAAAACGTTCATAAATCTTTATGTCACATAGATAACTACTACAATTTTTCTAATATCTGTTCGATATAATTATTCTGATATCAGACTAATATAGGACCCATGGTGACCAACTGGTTAGATAAGATAAGATATTCCTTTATTAGTTCCACTAGGGGAAATTCCAGACTATTGTAGGTGCAGTACTTTTTTATGCTGGACAGGACAGACTAATGTAAAACATGTGAGTCTATATTCTCTAAGTAGTGAAATACAACTTTTTTGGTAAATAATTCTTTAAAATGTGAGACCTCCCTTTAATGAATCCAACTACAAACTATGGAATCACAAAAATAATTAGACGAAAATATTACTGACCACAAAATTCATAAATGTGGACATGTGGAGACGACTTCCCATGTGGATGTAAGGACTAAACTGAGCATGTGCAGAGTGAATTAGCTTAGTCCAAAGTTGTTCCTGATGTGAACATTACAGGTGTTATAACCATGTTTCCACTCTCCCCAGTCTCCCCTACACTATCTGCGGAATGAATTGTGATGGGGATGAGAAGCATATTGGAGGGTGAATAGTTCATAAAGAGGGGCTTATCATTTGTCGAAGTGGGAACAAGTGGTGGTGGTGGTGGTGTGGGGGGGGGGTTATAGCAGTAGCGGTCCTTGTTGGAGTGTGGGTACCCTTTTTCAAAATCTAACTTTGTGAAAGCCAGTATATGAAAATAAACAAAAGTAAGCTTTCTTTTTTTCATGTTGTTTTTGCCCTTTTTTATTTATTTATTTATTATTATTTTTTAATAAAGCACCTTGTTGGTGCAACCTTAAGCTGAAAAGAAATTTGTTATTCAGTAAAAATGCTTGAGACCCTGTTTATTTTACTGCCTATGTACTGTTTATTATAATGTATATAATTTATTGTACTGTTTTTTTTGGGGGGGGGGGGGTAGCTGAAGTTAAATAACCAAACCTTACGTTGCCAGGGAACATTTGTTTTTTTCCCCTCCTTGGACTGTTGCTCTGTTTTGTTTGTGTGGTTGCGGTGTTGCTGTTTTGCTGTGTCATCAAATCATACCCACAGGAAATAGCAGAAGGACTTGGCCCTTTTTTTTTTTCTTCTTAAACCCATTGTAATCCTCTCAAGTACCAGAAAACTACCACAATGTCTATATCCTTTTAGCAGCTTTCTGACGGTGTGTGCACTGCTTTTTATTTCCTTGCAGTCTCCGGTTTCTGTTCCTCATCGTATCCGGTCCACCAGTCGGAGTACCAGAGAAGGGAAGACACTGTCAGAGATTAACTGTGAGTTTTTGGCCAAAGTCAATATCAACACATTAAGTCAGTTAAACCCAGAGCATACATAGGAAATTAATAAAACATTAAAGTAGATGTGTCTTGTATTGTTTACCTTTCCCTGTATGTATCTGAAGGTGTTATATAATATATTCATCCCCTTCTTTGTGTGTTTTCCAGTTGGCCAGGTGAAGTTTGACCCTCCATTAAGAAAGGAGACAGAGCCCCACCATGAACCGGTGAGTCTGTTGTTATAGTGTGTCTTTACATTGTTGCCTGACATTTGTGTGTCTGTCACTTCACCAATACCAGCATGACTGATCCTCACATAATCACAGGAGACACCTGACACCAGGCCCACCCACAGTGTTCACAGTCGTGGTTTTAAAGTTATTGAGTTTATATATATATATATATATATATATATATATATATATATATATATATATATATATATATATATATATATATAATAAATGAGCTTCATTCATATTTTCTAAGGAACCAAAACAGTATTTTGCCCCTGGTAGAACCACTAATGGGTTGAGGGCTGTGTAATCTGGATGCTTCACCAATGTTTTTGAATTGAGGTATTCAAGGAATGTCCAAATCTGCACCTGTCTAGAATAGGTTACATGGTTTGCATAAATGACTCTGCTATCGCCAAGTAGAACTGATAAAGAAGAGCATCCGTTGTACTTTATATGCTATGCTGCCAAAAAGGTCTAAGCCCAGATGAACAGTACATTTACTCTTTAAGTCACTGTATCACATTCATTGCATGACAGAAAATATGAAAAACAAAAAGCAGTCAGCTGCCAACTACAGCATTCAGTCATGTATTAAAGCTCTAATCCTTAATAGTAAATATGCAGTTTCTCATCTCATCTTATTGAATAAATATTTAGAGTAAATATCCAGCAGCAGGCAAGATAATAACCAACAGCTTTATATTGTAATTATTAAAATTGTGTTGAGTGAACATGGAAGTTATCTGTATTTGGAAACAGTATGCAAGTATCAGGCTATCAAAATACACATTTGTTCATCATTATGTTAGATATTTCAGGAGCTGAAGCTCCTGTTTCTGTTGCTTAAACTTGTGAAGAGAGCAGTGGATGATAGGGGACAAACGGGATGGTGCAATATTTCTGCACAGTAATGGTGTTTTGTTCAGTTCATGCCCTCCCTCACTTTTCTGTCCTTCACCCTTCTTCAGCTTTGTCTCACTTACTACTTTTGCACTTTTATAGTTCTTTCTCCTTTTGTATTCCCTCTCCTGTCAGGTTTGCCTGGGAAGCTTGTGCTTGTAACAAATCAAATTCTCAGTGGAATGTGAAGTCGTATGAAGCAGTGTGACTCTTCACAGCGTTGACTGACTTTCATCCCTGTGTCTTTAATTTTCCACTCTTTCTTCCAAAATCATTAATATGACATCTGGTGCTGACCAGTGGGTTTTTAAGCTCTTTCAGATCAACTTATTCAGCTTTTTGGGTGCTGTCTGTCGCACCAACTAGTTACTACCACCCTGATTATGCCAAAACATCGAAAGGCCTACTAAAAATTCTAACATTCTTTACACCAGTGCAGCACAGGAACTGTCTGCTCCATAGTTAAAGAGTCTGCAACTTTGCTGAGACTTTGTACAAGTGTAGACAGGTTTATATAATGAACAAAAAAATGACACACACACACAGAGCAACAACAGGGAACATGGGTTAATTTGGCACAAGACTTCACTAAACTTGATTGAATTGCCTCCTACATTGGAAACTTCTCAAGAATGCAGGGTTGGGACAGAGGTTCAGACACACCCCTTCTGTATTTTCATAGTCTGATACTTTATCGGTTTTACATCAAACTCAGATCATCTTGACTTGCACGAAGAAATTGATTTCAGTATATATATATTTTTTTATTATTATCGATAATTAACAGTTTTATTCATTTGCTTTATAGCTATAGGAACTAAAAGCGTCGCATGATTAAAAGTAAAAATGTTGACTGTAATTTGACGCCAATATTCAACAGGAGGAGCGCATTGATACTTAACATTTTACAAGAAGCAAACAGGTTGTATCTTAATTTTTTTGTTGAGAAAGAAACATTTCCAGAGGAATAATCTGAATTTTGTGGTATCTAATTTTTTTTTCATGATATTGAGAGCAAAATCTCAAGCAATCAAATTAATGTAATATATTGCCCTGTCGTAGTCACTTGTTTGTTTGTTTGTTTGTTTTTTCTAAATTAAGATCCTCTGATGCACAACTTTTCAAACAATTTCCATTTATGTGATGTAAAAACAAAGGAGTCAATAGGAAAATGAAGTTGTAACGATGAGGTTTTGACTCACAATCCATGCCATATATATATATATATATATATATATATATATATATATATATAACATATGTAGAAATGAAATATCCAGAACTAAAACGTCAACATTTAGACCGGAATCAACAACACCACTGAATAAAACCCCAGTTTTCCATTTGTTCTGGTGACTTGGCTATTTCTTAAATAGTTAAAAGCACTAATTCAGTATTCAATACTTCTTCATCTAGAATGTGATATTTGAATCTATAGTATTTTGTTCTCAGTTGATCTGGTTTTAACCTCCCTCCACACCACTTTCTTCATGAATCCCACCGTCCTCCATCCTTTCTCCTTGGAATATTCTCCCAATATCATGTCATAACCCTCTGTTATGCTGACCCATGGACTAGCAAAGCCCATTTTTGGATTTAATCTTTTTTTTTTTTTGTTTCATCCATCAGCCTCTCGTGCTGCCTTGTTCGTATTCCTCCCCCCCCCCCCCACTCTCTCCATGCGTCCAGGTTAATGTATTAACTGAGGTCTCTCTCGCTCTGTCTTGCTGACCAGTGTGATTCTGAGCCCTATCTGGACTGTGTCGAGGAGCTCTACTATACCGCGAGATCTAATCTGGTAGTACTCTTTCTCTCCCTCTCTACGTCTACCTCTGCCTCTCCCTCTGTCCACTTAAATTAGGCTTTTTTTTCCAATCATATCACCTCCTTCTCGTCTTTTCATCGCGCTTGCTTTCTGATGCCTATCTTTCTCTCTCTCTTTTTTTTTTTTTAAATTATCAAATTTTCCAGCGCTGGCTGCTTGGTGTCCAGTACTACTTTTTGTTCACGTTAGCCGTTATCTTCTTCCATCTCTGTTCATCTTGTGCCTTTTTCCAGCTTTGGCTTTGGCATCACTAACTGGTGTTGTAGTTGTCATGGTGATCAGTCTCTGGTGATACTGTGGTGTCTTTTTTTTGTTTTGATTTAAACGTACATAAATTCACACATAAACCTACACACAGGACAGTCAGAGGTCAAAAGAGCTGCGAGGACAATAGCGTTGCAGTTCATATGTACATAAGGATGAATTCTAAACCTACACACATCGTAAAGTTTCCATTATTATCATTTGTTTATACCTGTTTAATTTATCTCTGATGTTTTCTCTCTGCAGAGTATGTCTCTTCTTGTTGTTGTACTGTTACTTGCTTCGTATTTTCTCATCTTTTAGGTGTAGTTTGCCAAAGCTATAATGCCCCTTTTCTAATGTATTCATGTAATGTCTATGTGTTTATGCTTGTTCATGTTTGCATGTTTGTCGTATTCAGTATTTCATGATATAAAATTGTATTCCCATTGTGGCTTTAAAATGCAGACCACATACCCGTTCATTTTCATTCATCACAGTGTTAGCTGTTGTGCCAGTAGATGCAACCTTTTCCTAAATCCATAATTAAATCTTTCAGCACCTACTGGGGTTGTAATTATGTTAATTATTTTCAAATGTTCACTGTGGCAGTTAATATTCCAGTGATTTCCATGCATTTTTTTGAATCAGTGTTTAATATTTTTTGTCAAACTATCCACTCTGTTAACTGTGAATTGGCGTTCACAGCTTTTAATCTTAATTATTCATCATAATAAACATCCATACATTTAGGCCACAGTGGTCTCCACTGTCTTTGATGACCAGAAATATTGTTGCTTGTTATTATTATTATTATTATTATTATTATTATTATTATTATTATTATTATTATTATTATTATTATTATTTCTGTTATAACAGCAGTCCCATAAGTAATTTACTAAACCAATAGTGTCAGACACACTTGTATTTCAATTGAGTTTATTGTTGCTACTGGCGCAGACCTTCAGCCCTGTTAGACATAAGAAATTAAATATATATATATGACCTTATTAAATAAACCATTTCTGTTTTATAATCTTACAGTAGTAATGTAATTTGCCTTCTTTTTAGGACCTCCAGTTGGAATATGGTCACGATTCTCCAAGTCTACTGGGAGGAAACAACAAGTAAGTCTCTCCACTACATTCTATGTTTTTCATCTCTCTTATAGTTTTCTCATTTTGTCTGTTTCTCTTTTTCACTTTTCAAAGATGGATTTTCTGCCACTCTTTCAACTAAAGTTGCAAATGCCCTAGTTTTTTTTCCCCTGTCTAAACTGTCTAGATTGTTAGTGTTGTGCAAACAGAGAGAATATGAGATTAGCAGGGTTTGATCATTTATTTATACTTGCAGCTTGAGGAGGTTCTATAAGATATGTAAGTACTTTGTAAGCAGAAATCTCAGGTAAAGGTTAGGGCAGCAGAAAAATCATCATGTTGTTTCAAGCACTACCAGCATGTCTCGTGCATGTGGGCTCCTGATTTGACTACATATGTATGTTGGAAAGCTTTTTTTTTTTTTTTTTTTTTTTTTCCATTCATCTCTGGTTTGTCTGACCAACAGGAGTCTTCTCAAATCTGTGGAGGAGGAGCTACTGCAGAGGTAAGTCGGATCCTTTCCACTTCCTGGTTCATAGTCGGGTGCTCGTGGTTTGCTGGCGCTCTAACAAAGCCCACCCATAAGCCAATTGTTGTTAACAGCAAGACTAATCAGGCCAATTACACGCAACTAACGCTGGTGTAACACCTTCAGGCTGTCACGGCTTTCGTCATTTGGGATTCTGCTGGGTTTTACTTTCCTTCTGGGGTTGTTTTATGCTTTGATGCCATCAGGAAAACGCTGAGCTTCATAGGAGCTTCCTGCAAAGCATGGCTCATACACACACACACACACACACACTTGTATGTGCACTCACATGCACGTATACACAATTGAAGCCAAAGCTGCATTTGTAATCATGTCTTATTATTCGTAATCGGAGATAATGATTCTTACTCCCCAAGTGCTTTGCCATTTTCCTCGAGGCTACAGTTAAAAAAAGTACAGATTTGATTTAGCTCCTACAGATGTGTTACTGCAAAGTTAATGACAGTTTTCAAGCCAGTACTTGGACTATGTGCAGAATTTATATCCTGTAATCATTCCTTGCATCCATTAAAGTGTAGATTTGCGATATTATTCTTACTCCGATAATAAATATTGTTAATGTTGGATATTCTGTGTTTTTTCTTACTTTTATGGATTTAAGTAACTGTAGATGAGGGGTTACAGATCTTGTTCAAGATACTACACATCCTGTTTCAGACATTAGATGGTAAATCATCTCGCCCTTGTGGTCCCAACAGGATTAAATGAGTGTCAGTGAATATTTTTGTACAGTTTTAGGTCCTTAGCTCTAATTTGAGGTTTCTTTTCCTCTATAAAAGCACAAGAGTTGGTAGTTTTTGTGCTATTAAAATCTCAGTCAACATACATGGATTACAGTTGGATTACAAGGAATTGATGAAGGTTTGTGTAGATCTGTGAGGACTGTATGGGTTTACACAGGAAAGTGGAGTTCTAGCGGTTGTTTGGGTATCAATAAAAATTCAGTGTCAAGTCAGATTTGTCAAGAGTATTGTTTTGCGCTCTTCCTGAAACCTGCCCAGTCCTTTCAGATCTTCCTTCATGCGTCAGAGAATCAGGGGTTAGTGGTAGTTTTTGGATGAAGCTTCACTCAGATCTTCCTCCTCTCCCTCCTTCCTCCATCCTCTTCCCTCCACATCCTTTGTCCATCCCCCTGCTTTGTCCCCTTTACCCTTCATCTCTCCTGGCCACACTCACTCTCCCTCAACCCCTTCTCTATCTCCTCCCCCTCTCTCTTCTCCTTTCTTCCCCAACCACCCACCCACCCACCCACTTGACCCATCCACTCCCGTCTCCACCTCCTCTCCCAGGGGCCATGTGGCACACTTAGGGGATGATGAGGATGAGGATGATGATGGTGCTGATGATGAAACTCACACTCAGTAAGTTATTTCCCAGTCTTAGAACCAGCAGTCAGTCTTTACCTCTCACATCTTTGTCCACCCATCCTTCCCTCTTCTCAGAGAGAAAGGGGGGGGGGGGGATGAGGAGTAGGACAAAGGAGGAAGGCTTCCTCTCTTTGCCACAGTTTCATCCATGCATCTCTATGCAGCACACCCCACCATCATGCCTCATACGCCACCTGCGTTTGTGTGTGTGTGTGTGTTTTCCATGCTGTCACTACTGTCTTGTGTGAAGTTGTAATTTACTAACAATAACCCTAACCCTAAAAAAAACTCACCTAGATTCCCAGTTTAACACTATTTTTAGGTGCAATTTTGGGCTATTTTCATGTCGTAGATGAATGAAATATGGTGGAGGGACAGACAGGAATGACACAGGTCATAGGTCAGACTGAAATATGCAAAATATCAAACATTATGCAAACTGAGGTACAAGAAAATATCAAAGCATTTCATGTACTTCTGGATCTTGGATTCAGTTTCAGTCCTTAGATAACTGATCCTCCTGACCTTGACATCTCATTTGCTGTCGTCTTGTTTTGTTTTTTTACTTGCTTTGCCATCTGCGTGCCTCCTCGCTGTGTGTGTGTGTGTGTGTAGGGGTGTGTATCCATACTCGCCCTGCCTTCTGTCTTCTATTGCCTTTAGAAAACGGTGTATTTGGCATCTAGCCTTGTCCCTCATCCTGTAAATGCCAAATATCTGCAGCAGACCAGAGCCTCCTTTCTAGACAGATTTTCCACCTCAGTCAAATATGACTTACAGTGTTTTCATATGTTAAACTTTTTGCTCTCGGAAAATTTACAGCACGCTATTTTTAGTGATGTAATATACCACGAGTAACATGAGTTTAAACTGAGAACAAATTCATCACTTGAACCAAGTTTGATATCATAAGGGATTGTTTTTAGAATATAAAAATCAATTAACCTCTGATTTGATTTAGTTTTTTGGTTTTATTTTTAGGCAAGTTATTCATAGCTAAGACCAGATACATGTAGTTGTTCAGTTGCTTTATAGTGAAAAATAAATTTCACTTAATGATTGGCCTTTTTGGACATTTCACTACCCAGTGTAGATCTCCTCAACCTTTTTCTGTGATGTTCAGCCTTTGTAGGATCTTGTTTTTTTTTTGTTTTTTTTTACCTTGAACGTATCTAGCCTCTTGTCTCTCCACCTCTAAGTGCATTGTTAGCACATTTTCTTTTAAACTCGCCTGAAATTATTTTTCCCCACCTGCTTTATATGACGGTAACAAGCACAAAAGTGACATATAATCATTCTGTGCTCGTTTTCACAAACCCGTCGTATGTTGTATCAATTCTAATTGATACAACGGATGATAGTGATGTTTGTTTTTTCACTCGTAAATATCTTTCAACCTCTGTACATTTCCATTTGTGAACTCTGATTGATCCATTAACAAATTTCTCAAATCTATAGAAATTGTGGAAAGTCTCTGAGAATAGAAAGAACAAATGATGTGGAGATAAAACTATGTTAATTGAGTTTTGGATAATATTAAGTACTTCAGTGTTTCAGTGTTTAAAATGCTAAATACATTTATACCTGAGCAGTATAAGAAAACATTTATTAGATTTCTGAAATAATCATTTCAGTCCATTCATATAATCACTAACCTGGTTATGAACAGTTGTTTGAGTAAATCACATTTAAACATGTGCTACATTGTTAATTCTATTTTCAGAGACTTGACACATTTCATCTGTTTTTCTCAGTGATCAATAGTATAGAATTATTTCTTAGTTGAGGACATATATTTACATTTATATTTACATCATAAGTAGTGTTACATTGTATGTGTGTGTGTGTGTAGTAACAGGTTGTGATTATACTTGTCTTTTTAAGGGCTTCTACATATTGTATGAAAGTACACATGGTTCTGGATTATGAGTATAATTATGTGCTCACCTCTAGATATTAAGGCTAGTATAAATGAACTACTCTGTTAAAGAGTACGATGCCTGTTGGTCCTGATACTATATAAAATTAAATTGCCAACTAAAAATGTAATGGTATGACTATTTGGCAGGACTATTAACGGATAATGTGAGATCAGACTAACACTGATACTTGTCTGTTCTTTACAATAAAAGGTAAATTAGCCTTGAAATGACAAGTACTATAACCACAGCCTCACAGTTGTCATGTGTGTATTTCTTTGTAAAGTGTATTTTTAATTATCAAATGTGATGACATGAAATGGGTTTTTGTTTAGCAAGTAGTCAGTGAGTCTTTTTCATTCTTCAGCAAATCCAGTACTATAATGAGGCCAAAGGTCCCGCCTCCACTCCCTCCCAAGGTAAGACGATCAATGATGTTTGAAGGTTTGATTAAGTACTTGGATGTCAATATACAGTGGGGGCAGAAATTATAAGAATACTTGTTATATTTAAGATTTTTTTTCTTTCTTTCTTTGAATTTTATGAGTAAAATAAATTAAATATGTCAGGTGTTCTAATAATTTCAGCCACCTATATATATATATATATATATATATATATATATATATATATATATATATATATATATATATATATATGTATATATATTTATGTATATATATATATATATATATATGTATATATATTTATGTATATATATATATATATATATATATATATATATATATATATATATATATATATATATATATATATATATATATATATATATATATATATATATATATATTTATGTATATATATATATATATATATATATATATATATATATATATATATATATATATATATATATATATATATATATATATATATTTATGTATATATATATATATAAAAGATGCATGGTTTATTTCCACATTTAGAGTTGTTCCTCTTAATATTATCTGTATTTTTGCAGACAATATTACATGAAGTCTGTCTGATTCTCACCACTACTGTCTGGTCCTACACATTTATGTTTTAGTAGTTCCCTAGAACCCCTTAATTTTATCTAAATTATAGTTTTTTGTGTTTGACAGTGAGATTAAAAACTTTTAAACAGTTCTGGAGCAGGGTTTCTACAAGACCTTAAGAAGTCTTAAAAATGTTTAATTTCCAAACCTACATTTAATACCTTAAAAATGTTTTATAGGTATTAAATATGATTTGGTAGGTCTTAAATTAACTTGTTCCCCTATTGTGTATATTGTGTATAAATGTGTCTGTTAAATGTCCAGGCTATAAAGAAAGGAACATTAGTTGACCCAGTTCCCCCCTTGACAATTCATATTGATCTCAATTATTGCAAATGTTGCTCCCCCGGTGAGAAATTACTCATAGTGGTGGGAATTATGGTATAGAAGTAAGTAAATAAATCTGACTACATTCTAGGACTCACAGATTTTCACCAGTGTTTGTATATCCGTGACATAACCATTATATTCTGGTTAAGTAGCCTAAAAAAGTCTTTAATTTCATTCATGTTAGATACCACTGTACAGTGGCATTGTTCACTGATAATCAGCCTCATGCAGGTTGTATCTGAGTTTAGCTTCATTCACACAGTCCTTCAGCGTGTCACAGATGTTAACAGTTTGACGGACCTTCCTGTTAATGAAAATGCTGACTCTTTGATTGTCTCTGCAGCCCAAGTCCATCTGCTCCACTCCACAACAGCAGCAGCAGCAGCAGAAACATGACGATAGCCAATCACACAGCGAGGATGATGGTGGAGGGACCATCAAACGCTGCCCAGTCCCTGAGATGCCAAGTCCTGCTAAAACCGCCTCCAACGTCCCCCCTCGGCCTCCGCCCCCGAAGCTGCCACCGCACCGCCGCAGTAGCCTAGGTAACGAGAGCACAAAGTGCACGGACGTCGAAAACTCTGCTCCAGAGGATGATGGGAGCTTTAGGCATTTCTGGGAGTGGCTCCACACGCCTCACACAGAGGAGGAGCTGGAGGAGGCATGGGAGGTGCTGAAGGAGGTGAAAGAGGAGCAGGAAAAAGAGGAGGAAAAGGAAGAGAGTAAGAGCAGCTGATTGGTAGAGTGGTAGTCTCTGCAGACCCTGTCGTCCCCTCCGACTGGTTGTGTGGTCTCCCATTAGTCAGTCCTCGTAGTCTGATTTATTTGTCTCATAACTCCATTAATAACAGTATGTTTTATTTTTTGTTTATAATTCCTTTCCTCCATCAGCTCCTGCTCACTATGACTGTATGTCCTCACAATAATTTCTTGTGAAATCTGATTGGTTGTCAAACGCAATCAATCACAACCCAGTAGTTTGCTACTGCTCCCTGTCGCTTTCTAGGAGGAAGAAAGAAGAGGAGAAAACATTGTCCTGCTTCATGCAAAATTTACACTGTACATAGTAATGACTAGTGCCTGAATCGGCAATGAAATGTATGTTCTCTGTCTTCTACGATGAGGATGGAACATTTAGAAATGAAGTCATGAAGTCAGTGTGATTTAAATATGAATATATACACATATATATATATATATATATATATATATAGTGCTGTTTTCCAGTGATGGAAATTTACAAAGTGTTGAATGGGCAATTTAACACACTGACTACTTGATTGAAATGGTCTGAGTGGTGTGTGTGTGCACACATGTTAAGTGTCTGATGTGCAGAACTGGATGGAGTTACACACTTGTTCACATGTACTATGTGGTCCATCCACAACTTGGATGCACTCAAGACATTATTTTATCCTCTGGATTCTTCCTGCTAGCTCGCTCTCTATCTCCCTCCCTCTTTCCTCCCAGTAGTTTGATGGTTTTTAATCTCCGTTGTGACTTCAGTCCTAAATCTACTCATTGAACAGCAGTTTGTTTGAGAGTAAATGGATTTAAAGTGTGTATTTGTGTTTGCTTTTTCTGCTTTTCCCCTGCTCATTCTCTATATAAACTTTTGAGCACTTTTGTCACATAATCACTTGCTGAGTTGTGTCGTTGTTGTTGTTGTTGTTGTTGTAGGTAACGGTTTGAACTCTCCTCACAATGGGGAGAGGGACAGTCCAGCAGACAGACAGTCCACTATGCCTCCTAGTGTCCCCATACGGAAAGACAAGAAGGATACACCTGTATGTCAACTTTTAATACATCTGAAAGTACATTGCATGATATTACACATGTTGCAGCTGAATGTACTTGCACTTGTATTTTTAATTAATAATAATATTCTTTCAGAAGCCAATCAGTAACGGACTTCCACCTACGCCTAAAGTCCATGTAAGTAATGCAGCCTCCTTTTAATTCTGATCAAGATCTTTTTATTGAGGGTTTTCTTAATATACAAGTAGTGTATATTAAGTAGTTATATAGTAGTAGTACAAGTGTAATAGAATGATCCTTCGAGAAATGTGAACTAAGCATGGGTTGTATATCAATAATAACTAACAATGGAACAAAGCAAACTACATAAAATAATCCCTTCTTCTAATTATTAAAAGTCTACCTGTTGGTGTCGAAAGTGTGGTTTGAAGTAGAGAATTCAAAATCCAACCACAAATTTAATCTTCACATTTTATACCAAAGTTGTTTAGAGTTTTAATTTGGTTTAATAAATGGTATAATAAATCCAAAATGTCCTCGTTTAATAAACATCTTCAAGAGGCAAGTTCAGATTTAGTTCATTATAGCGCTCTCTTCTATTAGGAAATATTGATTAATAATAATTTTTTAAAAAATACAATAAATAAAACAGGCTGGTTATCATTTGCAACATACTTGTATTATTTTCCAGATGGGTGCATGTTTCTCTAAGGTGTTCAATGGCTGCCCTCTGAAAATTCATTGTGCCACTTCCTGGATCAATCCAGACACACGAGGTAGGAACAAAACGACGCCCATCTCTGATCAAATCACATTAACAGTAAATAAGATTTCTAAAATATGATATGGAAGGATATTTATGTCTGCTTACATGGCTTTCAGACCAGTATTTAATATTTGGGGCTGAAGAAGGAATCTACACGTTAAACCTTAATGAGCTGCATGAGACCACTATGGAGCAGGTATGACCATTCATATACTTTAAAACTGGTTTTTATATTAATTTCTGTAATTTCACAAAAACACAAAACGCTCCTCATATCCGTTTGCAGCTCTTCCCTCGACGGTGCACGTGGTTATACGTTATGAACAGCTGTCTGCTCTCTATATCTGGTAAGGAATGTTTATATAATGAAATTAATATGTTGTAAAACTGTCTCCTTTTGCCTTCGTTTATATAGTTATTGATGGTTAACATCCACTGTAGCCTTTATGTTCACTGTGATACTTTATATTAAAATGGTCAGACATTACTGTGTTCTTTTATATGAGGCTGGATTGATAATCAGATCTATCAACACCTGAACACACCATCGATTACTGAAACCACAGGCTGTTGCTCACTGAAATAAAGTATAAACGTTCATCTGTATTATGGTATCGACAAGTTTCCTCCTTGAATTAAAAAACTTGTACCTGATATCTATAACATCCAGTCAAAATAATACTTATAATATTCACATATTCCAGTTTACCTTAAAGTTCTGTCAGCTTATCTCTGTTTTTAGACATGAAACACACTGCCCAAATGTATTTCTGTCATTTTCTCAAGTCAAAATATCTCATCACATTTTTAAAAAAAAAGAAAAAAAAAAAGACAAAAATCACTTAACTTTTTAGTGAGATATAGGAACTTATTTTTAGGCAATAGATCTGGAAAATCAAGATAATTTTCAGTTCAGATTTGATTATATTTAATTTTTTTGCTTAATTCTATATTTATTTTATTTATTGCTTAATTGAAGCAAAAAAAAAATTGCCATTGGGACAAGTGAAAATTATGTTGGTGAGGTTTCTTGAAATTAGATTTTCCAGATTTTTAAGTTTTTAGATTTCATTGAAGAGTTACTCTTTAGTTGACTATATTATTTTAAGAGCAACGACATATTTTTTTAGGAGAACTTACAAAAATAAACTTGGTAAGATTTGGATTTTTTTTCTTTTCCCAGTATAACGACAATAAATTCACAAATCATCCCAGTTTTTACAGTTTGTATTAATGACTGATATAAAGATCTGCTCTGACCCAAACAAGGTCAAAACTGTCACGGTTTTGCCTAAACCACAGGTTTCAAACTTGTGGCCCTGGGGCCAAAACGTGCCCACCAAAGGGTCCAATCTGGACAATGAGATGAATTTGTGAAATGCAAATATTACACTGAGGATATTAACAGTCAAGGAAGTTAAAATCAGTTTCAATTCAATCTAAAGTAGATGAGATTAGTAAAATACTGTCATAATAACCTAGAAATAATAGAAACCAACCTAAAACTAATTTTCCTTTTGGTTTTAGTGTAAAAAATAAAATAAAATCATAATAGTCTGTATTAATTTACTACAACAGTATCTTATTTTAGTTATTCAGTACCAGGCAAGTTTAGTAGGTCACCACAAACATGTTATCTGTTTTCCTCTGGCCTATGAACAATACTCTGTGTTGTCTCTTTGGTTTCCATTACAGGAAAAGCCTCCCAGTTGTATTCTCACAGTCTGAGCGGTCTGTTTGAACAGGCCAGACAGTTGCAGAAGTTACCTGTAGCCATTCCCACACACAAGTTGCCTGATAAGATGATTCCCAGGCAAGTAATAACTGTCTACCTATACTTACATCATGCAAAATATTTCTGTGGCCTGAACCCGAGCCTTCTTTCTTCTCTGTTTATAGGAAGTTTGCTGTATCCAATAAAATTCCAGACACCAAAGGGTGCCAAAAGTGCTGCGTAGGTGAGTCATGGCTCCGGTTTATTGTGTGCACTATGTAAATAACTTTGCACAGCTGGTATTGCTGTTATTGTTACTTGAGAACAAAATTCAAAGGCAATGATGGTATGTCTGTGTGTGTGTCCGTCTCAGTGCGTAACCCGTACACAGGCCATAAATACCTGTGTGGAGCCTTCCAGTCCAGTGTCATGCTGTTGGAGTGGGTGGAGTCCATGCAGAAGTTCATGCTCATTAAGGTTTGTTTGATTTGTGGTTTTTAAAAAAAAAACAACCCACAAATCATCACTTTTGTGTTTTCTTGTCAGTAGCTGTATTATTACTAATGCAAATTATAGAAGAAAAAAAAACGAGTTTAAAAGGTTAAACAAGTGCTTTCATAGCACTAAAGGCTGCTCCCACATAGTGATGTTGCAAATTAATTTAACTGAAATGTGATGATGTTCGTAAGAATGAAATCCTGTCAGTCATCTGTCTCTGCCAAACATGGCAGTAGTGGTAATCTGCACAAATGTTTTGGGCCAGTTGTGTTAGCAAGCCAATAAAGGCACACAGACAGTAGCAAAACTTTCAAATAGGTGACATCTGCCTTGGCTGTTGTCCTCCTCGAACTTTCCTTCCCCTTACAAAGAAACCAAAGGATCTGGAGTTGGTCTGCAAGCACCGTCACTGGTGGCTCACTGCTCCTAATGTGTGCTAATGCTCATTGCTAGTGCTAATACTTGGTAGCATGTATCTACTGTACTAGGTAATTAGGTATATATGGATTAAAATGATTGCATTTTCCTGCGGGGATAAATAAAGCAAATGAACCTTTACAGTAAATTAATGTATTAAAGTGGATTAGTCCTTCATCATGATTAATATCATTTAAATTTTTATATGCGATTAACCCATCTGCAGCATGGAATGAATGAATGTTTCTGCAAATGCATTTCAGGCAGTTTGTCTTAGTTAGTGTTGCACATAAGGAAATTCACAGATGGAACAATGGAAGATGCTAAACAGAACAATATATGAGTACAAAAAAGGCGAGGATGGAACAGTAAAAAAAGTATTATACAGACTGCAGAACAGTTTTCTTTTCACTTAAAATACTACATTAATGCAAAGTCAGTTCATCAGAGATTCTGCTACCACTAATGAGGCTAATCCATTGCATAGCTTGTAACAAAAAACGTTTTATATATATATATATATATATATATATATATATAGTCTCTTTGCTCATGAAAAACAAAGTGCAGAATAAATTTTTTTGATTAAACAGGAATAGTATTTAATTTTGATTAATCAAGATGAATCCTTAGGAACCCTGTGATTAATCTGATTGAAAACTTTAACCATTTGACAGAACTACTTTAAAGTTAATTACTGACAGATCGTAATAACAACCATCTAGTCACCAGCACTAGTACTGTACTTGAACTAACCCTAGAACAACACAGACACTTGTCCTTTTTTTTCCTCTACGATAAAGGTTATGTCAGTATACATGCATTTTTCTGTGGCTTTACAACAATTATTTATTTTTGGTGATAGAACATAGACTTCCCGTTGCCGTGTCCATTGGAGGTCTTTGAGATGTTGGTGGTCCCAGAGCACACCTACCCTCTGATCTGCGTTGCGGTCAGTAAAGGCACTGAACTCAACCAAGTTGTCCG
The DNA here is from genome assembly GCA_020466265.1 of Siphamia tubifer. Classification (NCBI taxonomy): domain Eukaryota; kingdom Metazoa; phylum Chordata; class Actinopteri; order Kurtiformes; family Apogonidae; genus Siphamia; species Siphamia tubifer. Next base: position 26,510,423 of record CM035797.1, on the reverse strand, counting down.
ATTTGGCACCGTCAACCCCAACGCTACCTCCTCCTGGTTCACAGAAGCAGGTAAGCACAGAGTGTGCACAGAACACAACGGTCAACACGACACAGCATGAAACTTGCACTCGTCGTCTTGCACTTTATCCGGGTCGTGGGGGCAGCAGCCTCAGCAAAGCAGCCCAAACTTCCCGCACCCCAGCTACTTCTGCCAGCTCCTCCAGGGGAATCCCGAGGCGTTCCCAGGGCAGCCAAGAGATATAATCCCTCCGGTGTGTCCTGGGTCGGCCGCAAGGTCTCCTTTTCAAATATTTGTTGCGGTCCGAGTTGCGGGCTGACTTTATACATTGACCCACCCATCACTGCCAGGGAAGCATCCTCACTAGATACCTGAGCCACCTCAGCTGGCTCCTCTCAACAGTGGTTCTACTCTGAGTCCTTCCCAGATGTCCAAACTCCTCACCCTATCTCTAAGGCTGAACCCGTCCACCCTACGAAGGAAACTCATTTCGGCCACTTATACCCATGACCTAATTCTTTCGGTCATTACCCAAAGCTCACGACCATAGGCGAGGGTCGGAATGTAGATCGACCAGTAAATCGAGAGCTTCGCCTTCTGGCTTACTGCAGACGCCGCCCCAATCTGCCTGTTGACCTCCACTCTATCCTTCTGTGGTACTTGAAGTCATAAAACAGCAGAAAATATGAATGCACATCATGGAAAAGGGCAGAGTGGGTGATTTTTCTGCTTGTGTTTTTCTCTGCAGACACACCACAGTCGTGTGTCATCCATGTCACACAGCTAGAGAGAGACACCATCCTGGTCTGCCTTGACAGTGAGTAACACACACACACATAAAACCCTCTGTGGATTGGTATACGGTGGCAGATGTTTACTTTAAGTCCTTGTTGTGCTCTTTTTTTTTTTTTTTGTCACTTACCCAGGGTGTATAAAGATAGTGAACCTTCAGGGCAGGTTGAAATCCAGCAGGAAGTTATCAGCAGAGCTCACCTTTAACTTCCAGATTGAATCCATAGGTAAACTGTCTCAGATACACTATGTAATTTATAGAAAAGCTACATCATTTATATTCGCTGCGATGTGTGTTTACTAGTGGGTTTGTCGAAAGTCATTCCCAAGTCTTGTTTCCTGTGTTCCTTCGCAGTTTGTCTTCAAGACAGTGTGTTGGCCTTCTGGAGGCACGGCATGCAGGGGCGGAGTTTCAAAACGAATGAGGTGAGGTTAATACTTTGTGTGGCCATTTTTTTTATGTAATTTTTTTAAGCATGTGTTTAACAGATTATATGTACAATGTAATAGGATTTAATTCCAAGTTTGTTGCCAGATTGTCTTTTAATCTCATATTATAATAGAATGTTAGAGGAATTTTATTGTGCTTTTTAAATGTCAATCTAAAAATAGTGGTCTACATAAACTACATAAACTGTAAATGCTCTGCTTGATCCTGAATTCATCATTAGTTCAACTCCACAGGTTCATGTTCAACCCTATTTCTGAGTAATGACACCAGAAAAGTCATTTTGAGCACTGGCCACTTCACACCCCACCCACCCACACCCTATAGGTTATTGGCTGTGCTGCTTTGTCCTGTTCGGCCCCTTATGTTTATTAATACAACCAACAACTGAACATTTTACACGACTGGCTCAAAGTGTGGACATATTTTCAGTATGAGTTACAACTGCTGCTGCTGAGAAACAATTATATCACAGCCTCAGGAGTATTTGTCAGAAGTCTTGGCTTTATATGTGCTAATATCATGGCATTAGCTAGTTATAGATGTAACAAATTAAGAAGGAATTACAGCTGGTTGTAGAAATCCACCCCATTTTTGCCTAAATGAATATATTTATAGGTTTGCAGCACCTGGAGGGTTCAAATCCAAACATTTTAAACTATCGGGGTCCAAATAAACGAACCAAAAACTAATAAAAGTGTGTTTAGCAAAATATGACCCTTTTAATAGTTATTACTTGACTTGATAGTTGCTTATTTTTACTCCTCAAATGAACCAGATCACCCAGGAGATCTCAGACAGCACACGAATCTTCAGACTACTGGGATCAGACAGGTGAGATGCAACACCACAAGTCTGTTTTTACACCTACACACACACACACACACACACACACACTTTCCATTCTCACTTAACGCCCTCTCTGATGTTTTGTTATCACTAAAGACGTGCTGACACTAGAGATCCAGAGGCCGCGGACAGAGGCCTCACTCTGCCCAGGTACCCTCACTGTTGTCTGGCCTCAATGAACCCAAACTCTGCCTCTCTCTGTCGTGGCTCTTCAGATCTGCTTGGCACCATCTGTCATTTATGAAAATATTAAGAACAAACAACTGAGACCATAGTTATACTTCAGAAGTGTTGAATAATGAGAGTTTAGACACCTGAGTCATTCATAGTTCATCATTTATTAGTGTATTTAATAAACATTATAATCATGTAAAAACAGAAAAAGCTGTAGTTTATGTATTATGGAATTTATATTCATAATTCTGGTGTCTATTGTCCCATTATTTAGCGCTGGGTTCAAACCTTATTAACATCTTTCCCACAGTTCCCAACAGTATTTTAACTGTATTTCAGGGCTTTCTCAGGCTTAGACCGTGACTTGTGTGGGTTTCTTGGTGTCTGACCACGGTGCTCTAAGAGAGCCTGGATCTTTAATCTGTCTTTTTACTCCGTATTGGATACTATTTCATTTGGAAAAACTAACAACATGCTGGGAAATGGTGGCAAAATACAAATGATAGATGTCTGTGATGCTGTTTGAAACAGTGTGTGTGTGTTTGTCCTACAGGGTGGTGGTGCTGGAGAGCAGACCCACGGACAACCCCACAGCCCACAGCAACCTCTACATCCTGGCAGGCCATGAAAACAGCTACTGAGACGCACACACAGACATGCAAACACACTAAAACCAGTAATGCAAACCAGAGCGTGAACAGCTGGGAAACACACTCGTCCCTTACGCCCCTACACCGAAACACACACACACACACACACACACACCGCTTCGTAAGTCACCCACACCAGCCTCTGCCTTCTCACCCAGCGACTGGCAGATGAGCGGTGCAGGGGCGTCAGACGTGGATTTCCAGTTGCAAAAGAAGCACGGCGGTGTCGATATGTTTTAGCGTTGTAGAAGAACGATGCAGCCACGTGACTTTAGATCAGTGTTCCTCTAAGGGCAAAGGTTAAACAGCTGGTTTGAGGCCAGTTCCTGCTCATGGGTGTAGTAATCTGGAGGATTTGATGTCTTCTCAACCCGGAGCCCCCCACCCCCACCACCCCCTCCTCCTCCTCGTACCATCCCACATTAAGAAAACCCCATCCAGCACAGAGGCGTAACTTCAACACTACTTCTACTACTACTTCTGCACATATTACTACTGCTACTGCTACTAGCGCTAAGCTTCACAGAAGAGCCATCTTGCACAGATAACCATGTTCCTGTTCTTCATTGTCCTGTCTCCTCCTTTCCTTTTTTATTTTCTTTTTTTACACTCTCTCTCTCTCTCTCTCTCTCACTGTCAACCCCCACTTTCTTTTTAAACACCTTTATTTATTGTGGCATGATGTAACTGTAACAACCAGGATGGCTTTCCTGTTTTATTAGTTAAGAAAAAAAAAAAAAAATGGATCAGAAAAAAAAAAGAACAGACTAAAAATGCTTCGCCACCTCTGCTAGCATCAACTTCTGATACCCGCCACCACACAAGTGCTTGATCGACCTCTATTTAATTGTTGTAAATATAAATGTAGTATTTTTTTGACAAAGAACAGACAAACACTAAAAGGACTGGTTATGTAGATAGGCGTGTGTCCGGTTGCTCTGTACAACTGTGGAGACAAATGGAAAAAACGTGTGACAAGGAAGCAGAGGCCCGTACTGTCCCCTGAGGAGAACAGCTCTGTGATTGGCTGTTTAGTCTAATACCACGTGGAGCTCGGGATGAGACTTGAGCAAACGTGGGATGCAGCGCCAACCGTTTTCATTCTGCATGCGTCACCGTCGTCTCCTCCTAGTCGTGTGCACCACAGCAGCTGTCGTCAGGGCAGCGGACGTTGCATTCATTTGTATTTGTCTCCCCGTTTCAGTTTTTTTTTTATGCTGTTTTAATCAGAAAGCTCATCTTTTTATTTTGTTTTATTTTGTCTTTATTTTTAATGAACCACTGGTGTTAAAAATTTTGCACAAGGAAAAAGGTATTTGATAAAAAAAAAAAAATGTGATGTCATTATAATATATGACCTTGTATGTATGCACAATGTGTGCGTGCGTGTGTGTGTGTGTGTGTGTGTAGACATAGAATATGCACCAGTAAAAGTGCATGATGTACAGATCTGGTCTTTAACAAGTTTCTGCTCAAGGCTGTTCTGATAAATTTAGAATAACAGGGAAAATTGATTTATACAGAGGAAGAAGTCATTTGTATTTATGATTATCCAGTAGATTCTATCTATGTTGTGCATTTTAAAGAGAGTATTGATGTGCACATCTATATAATTACACAGCTACTGAGAATTAATTAGAGAAACCCTTACATAGAGATCAAACTGGGATTTAATGGAGGTATTTTTAAGATCATTCCCAGTGTTAAATCTATTCTGAATTGTCCCATAGATACACTATTTAAAAATACAGGGAGTTATCCAGTTAAATTATGTCAATATTTCCCTTTTAAATGATTTATAGAGGTGTGAATAACGGCGACAGAACGCTTCTGTGTCTGGTACTCAAATTAGTTTCCTCAATAAACGTTCCAGGCTTTGGTCTTTCTTTTAAAAAGCTGAAACATACAAATGGGGAAATGGGTGTCTAATAATGTGCCAGCTTTTAAACATTGAATATATTTTTTTCCAAATAAATATTTGCTAGGATCTCACATTAATCCTTGTTGAATGCTAACACAATCACTCTCTTTGTGGAAATGAGTGTGTGTATATATGGGTTAAAAGTACATGTGTTTCAGCTTTTTTAGAAAGAGCAACAAAATAAGTGCACTACGTTCAGACAGCAGACTTAATGCACATGTCGGATTTTTTGTTGAATCCGATTTATTTGTGTGTGTGTGTGTGTGTGCTTGTTCACGTTATACATTAAATGCGACTTCTATCACTATACAAGTATGAACTGAACCTTTAGTGACTCACATGCACAAAGGAGGTCCTGATGTAATACGTGACCATGTAGGCACATGATCTGTTTCCAGAAATAAATATGGAGGCATCTTATATCGGCGCAGAATTGAGACATTTGTCGCATTACAATTATGTAAAAGTTTAATAAATGCAACCTGGCTGTTCAGACTGAAGTCGCATTGCAAAATTATCAGCCGTGTTTTGGATTTAGGACCAACGTGGTCAGGGTCACTGACACTGTTCAAATTGTAACAGATCAGATATAGGTCACATTCAGGCAAAATTTTTATTTAAAAAAAAAAAGCAGATTTGGGCCCCATTTTCTCACAGTCTGGATGTAGCCACTGAGACTTTTTACTCCTGTTTAAACCCAGATATTAACCTTGAGCAATTTGTAATAAATTATTATTGAGTTTTCAAAGGCTGATCACACTACATGTGTAGATGTGCACTATTTCCTGTGTGAAACATCTACATTTGGCACTACACCACCAGTCTTTACAAGCTGTGACACTAGAGGTTGAACACTAGCTTAGCTTTAATAGACGGAGACACCACCGCTAGCATTAAAATCGTACATTTGTTTCATTTCCAACACATTAGTTTCCCTGTTGTTTAAACCCCCCCACCCCCACCCCCACCCCCGTAGCTGTTTAGTGGTGAACATAATACACCCTTACTCCACAAAGTTATCCTAAATTAATAAATAACACAAATAAGAACAACAAGCTTAAATCAAATTCATCTGTAATGCAGGCTCATTTCCCATCATTCATTGCTGCAGTGATACAGACAGCTGTGATGCAGATGGGATGGATGATGGACGACTGAGTTTCAGCTTCATCTGTAAATGTATAAATGACACACGGCGGACGACAGACGTTTTCAATAAGAATGTAACAGTCATTGTTGCTACTAGATCTTCCCTTTGCAAACACACGACTGTTCTCTATAGACACTTGGTGATTAGAAACTGTGCCACGACTATATTTCCCTGCTGAATTGTCAGGTTTTATTTGTAGAAAATGGTCCTCTCGCTGGATTGATGCTCCTGATATTTAGTTGTCATGTTGTGTTGAGGCTGTGCAGTAACTAGGATAAGGATGATGTTGTTGGACTGAGTATGGGGAGTGTGAACCACATAAACCTACTTTGCAGCTGCACACGTTTCTTTGATATATAAGTTAGTACCTGAGATGGTTTTTACTACATTACACCTTTTACTACAGACTGGTCTGTAACCACGATTATTTATACAGTCATGTTCTTAATTTAAATTCTCAAAGCCTCCAATCAATTTGTTCTTTTCTGTTTTTTTATGTGATAAATGTAGCTGCCATGTGTGACCAAGGCCATGTGCACTGGGAAAAAAAACTAAGTCTTGTCAAGTGTATTTTTCTCATTTCTAGTCCAAATATCTCATCACACTTAAAATAAGATATAATCACTTAAAGAGGAATGTTTTAGTGAGTTATACAAAGTTTTTTTTTTTTTTTTACTTTTTATTTGTTTTTTCATAAAGAACATGAACATTTTGAAAAGGCCAAAAAGCAATAAAAAGGACAAGACATAACAATAAAACAAAACACTATAGCACCCCCCCCAAAAAAAAATAAATAAATAAAAATTGATAAATAAAAAACTTATTTTTACACAGTAGACCTGGAAAATCTTATTTCAAGAAATCTTAAGATCATTTTCACTTGTTCCATTGGCAGATTTTTTTTTTACCCTGCACCTCCAAAGGGGGGTTTGTTTGTCAGCAACTTTATGTAAAAACTATTGGCACTACTTGTTTTTAGTTAATTCAACATTTTTTACCTCCTTAATCCAAGCGAAAAAATCTGCCAATGGAGCAAATGAAACATTTTTGGGAAGATTTCTTAAAATACGATTTTTAAGATTTATTGTCTGTAAATAGATTCTCACTGAAAAGTTACTCTGAGTGATTACATCTCATTTTGCAAGAATGAGAAAAATACACTTAATACATTTTTTATTTTTGCAGCGTGTTCTTGTGTTGTTGGAAAAACTGTATCAAACATTCCTTTAAGTCATGTGTCAAAGAACATTCATTTTAAGGATTGTAAATGCCAAAACCACAGCTGCATAAATCCAGTTCATTCAGTGTTCAAGATAAAATGACCAACTTGTCTGATCTGAAAGACAGCCATAAACAACCCATGAGATTATTGTAATATGACAGCGCTCTCTGATCTAAGTACATGTTTTCTCCTGTGAGAATAAATAGCAAACATTAGCTAAATCAAAGTTACTAAATGACAATGACTTCCTGTTTATTTTTTATGTATAAGAAGTTTATTTTTGGTCAAAGGTTTTGATTTAAACATCCAGTCCTTGAAAAGTTATCGCTCAGAACATTTAGCATAATGTGTCCTTTTACATAATAAGTCAGTTTATGTATGATTAAATTGACCCCTTTCAACTCTTTACACTAACATAATCTATAAACCATTAAACCAGGTACCAACATGGCCTTTTATTGTAGTTTTTCTTAAATGTTTTATCTTTGTTTTGTTTTTAATTCCTGCTCTAGCCCTGTTTCAACAGACTTCTGCAAATAACTCAGCTGCAATTTATATATATATATATATATATATATATATATATATATATATATATATATAGCTGTTAAGTTTGTGTGGCGTGACAAACATCACATCTCACTCTTTCTCCATTTAAATCCAACAGCAAGAAAATACTGAACATTTCTGAGTTATTTGCAGATGTTGTTTGAGCCAAGTTTCCTCTAAAGTAAAACAAAACAGTATGTTTCCTCTGTTCTGTCATTATCACCATGGTCTATTTGTTTTCATACAGCAATGCACACGTAATGAATGTATATAGTGTAAAATAAAAATGGGTTTGTTTTACATACTGTATAATTGCCTATATTTTGTTTCAGAAGTGTAACAGATTTATGAGATGACAGGTTAACACATTAAAAAGAAGGAAGTGAACTGTGTCGTGTCTTGTGATGGTAATTTCAGTGCTGTCGTCAAAGGTGAATCTCAGAAAATGTAAATATTGTGAAGAAAGTTGAGTTTTTCTTTTAATCAGAATGTGAAAAAATGTATATATTCTATGTGACAAACTAAAATCTTTCAAGTTTTATTGATTTTAATTTGTATAATTATGGACTAAAGCTCAAAATGTAGCCGTAAAAAAAAAATAGGAAAAGATTTCAGAACATTGGTAAATTTCACATTTTGAGTAAAAGAAAAAAAGCAAGAGTAAGTGTGCGCCCTCTGCAGGCAAGAAGCATAACTGCACATTGACATTTCTCAAACATTTTTAATCTGTAATTACAATTTTTATGTTAAATATTTCTGGACATATGTGTAGTCAGGTTCTTCTGCCTAAAATTTGAAGCCAATCTGAAATGTACATCTATATATTAAGAAAATAATGGACGAGCACCAATTACCTCTTATAGGAATAAAAAGTCAAGTCAAAGCTAATCACTCACAAAACAATTTCATAGTTGTCCTTTATTGAAGGCTCTAATTATTTCTCTCATTTTCATTTCTTAATTAAAAAAAACAAATCTTGTTCATGTAAATAATAAAAATGTGTTCAAATATCCACAACCTGGCCAAAAAGAAGTATTGCTGTTTAATATTTATTTGGTTCTTTAGCTTTAAGCCTTTGTTGGTCACACTAACCCTTTACTTTACTAACCCTAAAGCTAACTAAACTATTACAACTCTTAACATTATTCCTTCACCAATCTTAGCAACATACTGTGTGACTTGGTTCAAATTAGATGCAGTAACTCTTTGTGTTTGTAGCATTAGCAATTAGCATTAGCATTAGCATTTCATAACCCTTTACTATCATCTCTACCGTTTGATTGAGAAGGTTTTAAAAAAAAATATGACATGAATACCAAAGTATTTCTGAAACATGATGAGGATTATTTATGTAAAATAGACTTTGTAAAAGTTAATAACGTTTCATCTCCACCAGTGTACGACCACGTCACCACACCCTCTTTTCCAACGCACCACAGTCCAGTCTTTATTATGTTTAAAATAATCACTGCATCATTAGAGTTAAATAAATTTTTACAGGATCACTGTATCAAATGGATGAGACTAAATTATTACTTTGTTAAAACCATGAGGGAACTAATTGTTTTGGCCAAGCTGTGTATTTTCTCCTGAGTATAAAACATAAATATGGATTTGTAAATATGAAACAGATCCACAGAAAACTGGTCTGTAATGTTAGAAGTCACCAAAATATTCACTGCAAAAAATCTAAATGATACTAACTGTATTTTTCTTATTTCTAGTCAAAACACCACATCACATTTACAATAAGACATAATCAGCAAAATTTCAGTGTGATATAAGAACTTATTTTAAGATGATTCTTGAAAATCTTATTTAAGAAATCTTACCGAGGTAGTTTTCACTTGCTCCATTGACAGATTTATTTAGTTATTTATTGCTTAATTCAAACAAAAACAAGAAGAAAAAAAATCTGCCATTGGAGCAAGTGAAAATGATCTTGGTAAACTTTTCATGATGTATTGTCTAAATTTTCGAATGTGCAGATGAAGCAATGGGTTTTTTCCATGTATATGTTTTTTTTATACAGTTGTTTATTGTTGCAAATTCGAAATAAATTGAATAGAATTGAAAAAATTATATTTAATATTTTGACTAGAAAGTAGAAAAGTGCACATCTTTGCAGTCTTTGTGAGTTAATGGCTAATTAATTTGATAATGAACTGAATTGATAAATGAGTGAAATGTCTTAAAGTTTGAGCTTAATATATATAGTACTTTCCAGACATAATTCCATAGTGTTTGCCACTTGTGGAGCTATATATCTAGGTGAAACTGAATAATAGTAAACATAACATCCCTATGAAAAAAGAGCAGACTGTACATTTGTTAAAAAAAAAAAAAAAAATCATATTATGTTTGGACAGACGAAAATTCTCTACAGAGAAGCAGTAGTCCCGGCAGAGCTATTTACAGTACAATGAGGAGTATTCATCTAGAATCTGTCAATCAAGTAAACGTCACTAAAACAGAAGTCCTGATGTGTCTTTTGTCAAAGCAACATGCTTTAAACATCAGTGTAATTTTACGACAGGATAATGCAGCCTTTGTGTAATAAAAGACAAAGTAAGACATTGACTAAGATGAATGACTGGTGCTTTTTACTTTTATACAGCACCTGGTTGAATTTGAACTATTTTAAGTTTGCAGCATGTTTGTAAAAAAAAAAAAAAAAAAAAAAAAAATCACATTCATGTTTGGGATTGTTGAGAGGATGTTACCGCATAGTTTAAGACCTGTACAGCATCTATACAGCAGTGAGAAATGAAAAGATAAAGAGTCTGTTGTGATGGCTCCTAGAATGAATGCTTATGTAGTCGACTGGTGTTCACACTGCAGTACCGCGGGTTATCTCCAGATGCACCAGTTTGGGTGTTTTCTCATGTTCCGTGTTCTGATAGTCTGGTGTTTTCTCACCTCCCTTCTCTTTCTTATCATCACTGCTCCTATTGGATTTAAAAAAAAAGAGAAAAAAAAAGAAAAAGAAAAAGGTAAGACATTTGTCTGCAACTTCAAGTGCTGTTCTGGAAATGTGGGCATCATGTAAATATTCTGCTTAAATGGAAAATGAAAAAACAAAAAAGATAAGTAATCAGTATTTGTATTCTTACTTTTTCTTGAAGAGTTTCTTAAATGAGCTCCTGAAGCCTCCTTTGTCCTGCTTTCGACTCCTCTCACTAAAAGGAGTATGGTGGTTCTCGTCTGCTCCTCCTCGCCACTTCAGCTCCTCGCCCCATGACTGCATGGCACAGTCCTGTCAGGGTTGAACTAAATATTACATTTTCAAAGCCATTTAACTCTTAAAGCTCTAAAACTATATTTATCACAACTTCTAAATTAAAGTTTCTCTACACTTAACCTTTCCTAAATGATTTATGACCATGTACTGAAATATTATCTTCTCTATTTCACATTTTTCACTAAAAATGAAGCATTTTCTGGAATTTATTTTACTGATTGTGTTAAATCTCAGTGTAAATTCAAAGGTTATTTTATCAAAAGAGAGAAAATTGAAGAAAAATGCCTTTTTCAGCATATGATCAAGTGAAGACTATGAAAGTACAAGAGTTTATCAGTGAATTAATGTTTTAGAAAAGTATTGTGTTTCCATGGTCACTACAGAGAAACTGCATTTTACCTGAATTATTTAAATGTATTGATAGAATTAGTGATTTTCAACGTTTTACATCTTTGGGGGTTAATGAGCAGTTCCCTATAATCTCATAAAATGATTGAACATACAATGCTGGGTAGCCCATGCAGATCATCATTGTGCTTGTCATGGTCTGCCTTATTTCCCAGGGGGCCCTGGACCTTGCGGGATGGCGTGGGACACCCTCTGCTGCCTTTGCTTCCTTGGCGTTCCAGCTTTGCATGGTTGACGAGTCCCACCCTTTGGAGATGGTCGGACAGAGGCCCAGCATCCATACCGCTCACTGTGTGTTCCAACTGCAGACCGTTCAGAGACTGGAAAGGACACATAGAAACATCCATGTTTAATCAAATTACACTTCAGAAGCCTTTAGAGTTACATTAACTCTTTCATGAATGAATGGGATCATTATTTCAAAACAAATAATGTCTCCTGTTGGATTATTTTGAGTGACAGATATTAATCAGTTTATATGTTTAACAGTGTCCAAAATAAAATAAAAATAACATGATTTATTTAGGAAACTTAATAGAAAAATGTAACTGTAGTCGATGTGTAAATATCAACTATCTGTCAATATAGAAAAAAACTATTAAATTATCCATATAGTAATTTTGGTTTTGTACTTTACAAATATTATGAAAAAAACTGAAGTTTGAATAATGCCATGCATGAAAAAAGCTCAAAACAGGGAAAGACTGCACTTGTGTGACTTATTTTAAAAGAACCAAAGGTACTATACACCCCACTCTCCACATTTAAGTAAACATGGTTCACCTTGCTTTTCCTCTGACTGGCCTGAAGGGGGCGGTGTTGATTGCGTCGCATCATTATGGCTTCATCTGGAGACACACACCCTCTGTTGAGCAGTTTGTTGTAACTGTTGCCTTGGCTTCCACCGTTACCGTAGATGTCACGTGCAGACAACACGTTCACCGCCACTGCATTGTGTGACGCTGGTGGGGATTTGGGGCACTTCACAAACGCAATGTCAATGGAGGAGTCAGAGGAGGCAGAGGAGCAGCGGTCAAACATGGAAACTTCATGGAGGGACCCTCTGTCCTCTTCATACAGGCTCTCCATCCCTGGAGGGTCCGGAGGAAGAAGGAACTCCCCTAGAGCATCAGCAAGAGCAGAGTCAGAGGTTACACCTGTAGGTCTGGGGGGTCAAACCTGTAGGTCTGGGGGGTCAAACATGTAGGTCTGGTGGGGTTAAACCTGTAGGTCTGGGGGGTTACACATGTAGGTCTGGGGGTTAAACCTGTAGGTCTGGGGGGTCAAACCTGCAGTTCTGGGGGGTTAAACCTGTAGGTCTGGGGGTTAAACCTGTAGGTCTGGGGGGCATGTGATGGTGAAATAACCCTAACGTCCCAGAAACTTCACTCTGAGAAACTGCCAAGACATGAACGTCAGAGGTCGGTTAACTGGTTCACTAATGACACAACTACTCTATTTACAATAATATAATATGTTCTCTATT